>UESW01002727.1:128786-168711 GCA_900491605.1 Calamus simplicifolius | reverse complement strand
CATCGGATATCGCCGCCGATCGGATGGATCTCAACGGTCCGATCGATCATCGCCGATCAGGATCATGGCTTGGATCGATTGCAACCGTCGGACCGTCGCCGATCGGATGGATCGCAACTTTCGATCGATCATCGCCGATCGGGATCATGGCTTGGATCGATCACAACCATCGGATATCATCGCCGATCGGATGGATTGCAACCGTCGGATTGATCATCGCCGATCGGGATCATTGCTTGGATCGATCGCAACCATCGGATTCGTGCCGATCGGATAGATCGCATCGGTCCGACCGATCATCGCCGATCGGGATCATGGCTTGGATCGATCGCAACCGTGGGATATCATCGCCGATCGGATGGATCACAACCGTCGGATCGATCATCGCCGATCGGATCATGGCTTGGATCGATTGCAACCGTCGTATCGTCGCCGATCTGTTGGATCGCAACCCTCGGATCGATAATCGCCGATCGGGATCATGGATTGTATCGATCGCAACCATCGTATCATCGCCGATCGGATGGATCGCAACCGTCGAATCGATCCTCGCCGATCAGAATCATGGATTGGATCGATCGCAACCGTCGGATCATCAACGATCGGATGGATCGCAACGGTCCGATCGATCATCGTCTATTGGGATCATGGCTTGGATCGATCGCAACCGTCGGATCGATCATCGCCGATCGGGATCATGGCTTGGATCGATTGCCACCTCGGATCGTCATCGATCGGATGGATCGCAACGGTCCGATCGAACATCGCCGATCGGGATCTTGGCTTGGATCGCTTGCAACCGTCGGATATCGTCGCCGATCGGATAGATCACAACCGTTGGATCATCATCGCCGATTGGGATCATGGCCTGGATCGATCGCAATAGTCGGAACATCGACGATCGGATAGATCGCAATGGTCCGATCGATCATCGACGATCGGGATTATGGCTAGGATCGATCGCAACCGTCGGAGCGTCGCCGATCGGACGGATCGTAATGGTCCGAGCATTCCAATGAATTGTATGTCCCCCTCATTACCCTTTGGCGCAGGAATAACAATTTTATTATCAGAGGCCATAGTGGTGACAAGTTTATTATTAGAAGGCGTAGGGGTGACGATTATTTCCCTGGATTTAGGTTCCTCTTGGCCCTCCATAGAATGCCCCTCCCTCCTCTTCTCCTCCTCTTTATTTTCATTTTCGGGCTCTGTTTGATAATCCAAGGAATGCCCCTCCTCCCTCTTCTCCTCTATTTTTGCATTCCCAGGCTCAGTTGGACACTCGAAGGAATGCTCTTCCTCCCTCTTCTCCCCTCTGTATTTGCTTTCCCAGGCTTAGTTGGACACTCCAAGGAATGCTCCTCCTTCCTCTTCTTCTCCTTCGTATTTGCATTCCCAGGCTCACGAAGACACTCCAGAGAATGCCCCTCCTTTGTCTTCCCCTCTCCCTTGTCCTCCTTATTTCTTGCATTGCTCTCCTTTCTGAGCAATGAACTGAGGAGGCTCTCAGCTATAGCAAGTCTATGCCGAACATTGTCGAGTTGATCCTTAACGCACCCCAATTCAATCCTCAACTTGGCACAGCTTGCATAGCTTTCTGTTGGTTCAGGGGACGCTACTGTCTGTGGAGTGAGAAGCCAGTGCTCTTGTGATAGTGGTACAGTAGCTTCCTCCAACTGTAAGGCAAGATGATAAACAAATTAATTTAAAATAAATATTAATAAACTAAGTGAAAAAATATGATCAGAGCAATGGATTAGCTTACCAAGTCACGAGGCTGCATGTTGGCAACCCGAACAGACTGGACCTTCAATTGGTTGTCATACCACTTCAACAGTCGGGGCAGTTTATTGGGATATGCTGGTGCTTGCATTGATGTATGCTCGAGGAACCACGCCTGAACATGATAATTTTGAAATATGAAAAAATGTAATATTTGTAAAAAATTATAATAACAACACTCTTTCTGCATCTCAATAATCCTTACTACCAGCGCTGCCGAGCATCCGAACAGGGTAGGCTGCCTCCTAACCTTGTTTACTCTCTTTGAGTGGACCGGCTCCTCAGATCGTAAGCAAGTAGCGACTTCTGGGAGAGCTAGAATGATCAACTCCTTGAATACGGAAGCCCAGTCGATCCTCTCCAGTTGAGTTAAGTCATCCAAGTGTTGGATGAGATATTGTGGACATGTCTGATGAGACTTTAGAGCCAAAAATATGGCAAACATGTAGGCGATCCAAAGTCTGACAGTGTCCTCGACATCCTCCTGTATCTTGGAAGATCAGAGTCCATATATTAACTTCTCCAATCCTTTTTGACGAAGATCTAAACCCCGACCAAATCGTCTGAACAACCTTCCTTTGAACAAATGGCAGGACGTGTCGATCTTCTTTCCATGAGCTTAAAGACCCATAATAAGTGCGACTTCGTCGACACTGAATAAGACCGCCTTGCCATAGAAAATAAACTCATCACCTACATTATGACATCGTATGATGTTTACTAGTAGTCTCCCATCGACTGAGAACATCTGCATGTTGACAAAGGTACCAAATGGGGTCCTTCGGATAAGTTTTGTATGTTGTGTAATAAACCCCATCTTCCAAACATTTTGAACGTAAACGGCCGGTTTGCAACTGTTCTTAAACAACTCGAAAGCCTTCACTGCATGGACTGAAATAATTCTCAAGTCATCTGAAATAGATGGGATAAACATATTTGTCAGCTGGGTGCCATTATATCTGAACTAGGGTGTCATAATATTTTAAGAGAGGATGTCATAATATATGAATAAAGGAATCAAGGTGGAATCAAGGTGATGTTTATCTCTTTCCGATTCTGTAGCTTCATATGGAATGGAACCTAAAGGAGTCGCATCCTCATTTGAATAAAGAACGATTTCTTTGCTTTCTTCCGCCATTTTCTTCTTCCAGTGCTTCTTTGTTCGTGGTCTTCGTCCACAAACGAAACCACTCATCTTCATGTAGGAAAAAGATGGAAGAAACAACAGTGAAGGAAATTTAGGATACCAGTGGCTTCTCGAGCAACAAATGAAGGACCTCTAGGGTTCAGAAAGTTATTTATGCCAACCTCAGAGGAAGATGAAAGGACACAGGAGTGGCGCGATCATATCATTGATCTGCAAACCCATACCATCCGGCCACGTTAAGCAACTTTTATAGAAAATGTGTCATAGTTGACTTAATAGGGTGTCGTTAGATTACAACTAGAGTAACGTCAAAATTTTCGCCTAGTTCAGATATATTGTTGTGGTGTCATAAGTTTATACCAAGGGTGTTGTAATGTTTCAACTGGGGTGTCACAAATGATTTTTGGCTGATTTCCGCGGAGGTGTTGCGGGGCTTTTCTCTAGCGTCCGTTATAAGCACGAGTATCGTAGCATTGTCACTAGGGTATCGTAATGTTTCAACTGCGGTGTCGTAGATCTTTTTTTGGGCAATTTCCTCCTATTACATCGACAAGCATATCAGTTCAAGCACGGGTGTCGTAGCATTGTTGCTAGGGTGTCGTAATATTTTAACTGGGGTATCGCGAATGATTTTCGATCGAATTCCACCTAGGGTGTCGCGGGGCTTTTCTCCAGCGTCTATTATAAGCACGGGTGTCGTAGCGTTATCGCTAGGGTGTCGTAATGTTTCAACTGCGGCGTCGTAGATCTTTTTTCGGACGATTTCCTTCTGTTACGTCGACAAGCATATCCATTCAAGAATGGGTGTCGTAGCGTTGTTACTAGGATGTTGTAATGTTTCAGCTGGGGTGTCATAGACAATTTTTCCCGATATCCTTTTGGAGTGTCGTGATGCTTTTCTCCAGCGTCCGTTATAAGTATGGTGTCGTAGTGTTGTCGCTAGGGTATCGTAATTTTTCAACTGCGGCTTCGTAGATCTTTTTTTGGGCGATTTCCTCCTGTTACGTCGACAAGCAATACGTTCAAGCACGGGTGTCGTAGCGTCGTTGCTAGGGTGTCGTAATATTTCAACTAGAGTGTCGCAAATGATTTTCGACTGATTTTCTCCTAGAGTGCCGCATGGCTTTTCTCCAGCATCCATTATAAGCATGGGTGTCGTAGCATTGTCGCTAGGGTGTCGTAATGTTTCAGCTGCGGCATCGTAGATCTTTTTTCGGGCGAACATAACTGGAGTATCCTATTTCTTTAACTAAGGTGTCATATTTCTTTAACTTGGGTGTCGTAATACTTTCGACTCTGCACCTTTACCCATCACTCAAAATGCAGGGGGTGTCGTAGATCTTTTTCCGGCCGATTTCCTCTTTGGATGTCGTAAAGCTTATCCGTTCAGCGTGCATTTAAAGCACGGCACCACATGGCCGATTGAATGATTGAAAAGTGCTCATTCCATCATGTGAGGAGAGACACTTCGATTTACTATAACGAAGAACGCTAGCATGGCCAATACTTGTTCCGAATCGGGGATCGAAACACTGAGTTTGACGAGATTTGGTTTCCTGTCACTCTCTTCATTAATGGTTTCTGTCCCCCATCCCCCAACTCGATGGCTATAAAAGGGGAAAGGATGAGTATTGCCTGCAACCACACGAAGGGTTCTCTTTGATCGAGAGAGATAGTCTGAGAAAGCTTTGCCCATGATGACATCGGAGGCAGACGAGTTGGCTTTCCCTTTTAGCATCAAACTTGGGCTCGATGGCTCCGATGAAAATGTTGAAAAGCAGATTGCCAAGGGAATGCTGAAGATCGACTCTGGTGGATCTCAGAGAGCCATGGGTAAGGCACCATTAGAGAATGCTCCAAAATCCCTTTTTGAGCATACAAGTGTGAAGAAGAGAAAGCGAGGCCATAGAGGTCAGTGTGGAAATGCAAAAAAGCGTTTCCATATGACATTATAAAGAAAATTTGCAATAACCAATAATTTTAATTATAGAAGAACTTGCGACTGCTGCAAAATGACGATGCCCCAGTTATCATGTTACGACACCCGAGCTTTAAAATGATGACACGTGAGCAAAACTCTTACAGCAGGAATGGGCAAGAACGGACGACATCCCCGAAAGGCTATTATGACACCCATGTTCTCACGTTACGATGCCTAAGCTTTGAAATGACGACACCTGAGCGGAAACTCTTACGGCAGGAACTGACGATATCCTCGAAAGCTTCATACGGGTGTCATAGGTTTGTAACTAGGGTGCCTTAGTTCTCAATCTGGGATGTTTAGTTTTCCTCCTGCAATGCCGTTAATCTGGGATGTCGTTGTTATTACGACACCCCAGTTCTTATCCAACGATACTCAAGATTTAAAATGACGATATCGTATGAAAACTGTTATGATTTCCTATGTAGGGGTTTTTTCGATGCAAGGCCATGGGTGTAATAAGTTTGAACCTACGGTGACTTAACGGTAAAGCTAGGGTGTTTTAGGTTTGTAACTAGGGTGTCGTACTATTTCAGCTGGGGTGTCATCACTGATTTTCGGCCGATTTCCTCCTACGATGTTGCAAGGCTTTTCTCCAGCATTCGTTTTAAGCACGGGTGTTGTAGGTTTGTAACTACGGTGTCTTAATAGTAAATTTGGGGTATCGTAGCTTTATTACGGTTGATTTTCTCTTGAGATGTAGTAAAGCTTTTCCTTTGAGCATAAATGGATGTCGTAGGTTTGTAACTAGGGTATCGTACTATTTCAGCTTAGATGTCGTCACTTATTTTCGGCTGATTTCCTCCTGGGATGTCGTAAAGTTTTCTCCTAAGCATGAACGGGTGTCTTAGGTTTGTAACTTGGATATCGTAATAATTCAGCTGGGGTGTCCTCATTATTTTTCGATCGATTACCAAGCGATGTCACGAGGCTTTTCGCCAGCATCCGTTATAAGGCCACGAGTTTTGTAAGTTTGAACCTACGGTGTCTTAACTGTAAAGCTTAGGTGTCATAGCTTTGTTTCGGCCAATTTTCTCCTGGGATGTCGTAAAGCTTTTCCCCTAAGCATGAACGGATGTCTTAGGTTTGTAACTTGGGTATTGTAATAATTCAGCTAGGGTGTCCTTACTGGTTTTTAGCCGATTTCCTCTTGCGATGTCACGAGGCTTTTCTCCAGCGTCCGGTGTAAGGCCACAGGTGTCGTAAGTTTGAACCACGGTGTCTTAACAGTAAAGCTGGGGTGTTCCGAGCGATTTCCTGAACGGGTGTCTTAGGTTTGTAACTAGGGTTGTACTATTTCAGCTGTGGTGTCGTTACTGATTTTCGGCCGATTTCCTCCTGCGTTGTTGCGAGGCTTTTCTCCAGCATCCGTTTTAAGCACAGATGTCGTAGGTTTGTAACTACGATGTCTTAATAGTAAATCTGGGGTGTCTTAATACTACTGATTTTTGGTCATTTCCTCCTGCGATGTCGTCAAACCTACGGTGTCTTAACGGTAAAGCTGGGATGTCGTAAAGGGCAAACATGTCATTCGCCTTACGTACAAATACTGCAGAAGAGAAGTAGGCTGGAGGGAAAGGGCATTTTCGTTTGCATACCATTTTTAAAATAAAGGAAAAGCGCTTTTAATGGACGTCACGATCAAAACGTAACATCGTATCAGAGCTATTCTATCCCGCATCGTCAGGCCACGTAGAATCCACATGGACCAATAAGAAGAGACGGTGCAGCCCACATAAAACTTACTATACCAGAGACGATGTACAAAGACTTTTCTCAGCATATATAGGAAGGTGAGTTGGTCAGCGTGCATGAAAGGCGGGCCCGATGGGGGGTGGCTGCGGCATGAGAACGGTGACAGCCCCGAGGCTCAAACCATCATTCATTGCGATGATTTTTAAAAAATCATCACTATGAGTAATGATTTTAATTTTAATTAATTTTTTAAAATTAAATTTTAAAAATTGCTAGAATCACCGGTGTGACAAACAATTTCATAAATCGCAGTCACACCAATATTTTCTTTTAATTTTTTTACTTAAATAATTTATTATTTAAAAAAATAAAATTCTTGGAAATCACTTTGAGAATGATTTCAGTTGGTTTTTTTTAAAGGACAATTCTACGTGGTCAAAACCACAGTAGATTCGTACTATATTTCAAGACACCATTGCAAAAAAGAAAGGTTTTTGAAAACACATTAGAAAAAATAAAAATCCACTTTAACTGTTACTAAATATTGGCTCGTGTGGGACCATATCTTCAAGATTAGGAATCTAATCCGTAACCTGGCCTGGCTGAACATTTGTTCAAATAGATCTGTCCACAGCTAAGGCCCAAGAAAAACTTCCAACCGGAGCGAAACCGGTAATTTTATGCCTAAATCTGCTTCCAGTATCCATATTATAGAGAGGAAAAGATTTGCTTCACCATTCTCTTGTGCAACAAATGCGTATTGATCACATAAATTGATCATTCATACATATCGACACATGTGCGATGAAAGATCAATCTATGCAATTGATGCGTACTTGCTGCATCAGAGGACAATACAGCAAGACTTCTCCTTCTAGAAAGTGTCATATAAGTTTGGGTCAAGGTGTCTAGCGTCAACAATGATATTATAACACCGCTTTTTCTCTCGAATATAGCCGTTCAAATTTATTATTATTATTATTATTATTAAAATAATCTTATAATGGAATGGTGTTGTTTACGTTTACAGGATTAAATATTATTTTTTAGATTAGACTTTTTGATAAAAGTTTGATGGAAAAAAAGAATAAAAATAATAGTTTATTTGAAAAGGTACAAATAAAAAAAACAGCTGTGCTCATGTACTATAGTGCTAAGCGGCATGGAAGAATAGACGCCATCATTTTCTCATGCATTATATATAACATAATAGAAAAAAAGTCTTGCTGTGCCATAGGGGATGAGAATAAGGGCACGTTGCATGCGATGATTGATTCATGCATGCATTACACACATTATAGTAGACTGCACCGCATGGACTTATAAGACTATGATACGGTGATTTGAGCCCAGAAGTATAGACATGCACAAAAAAAAAAAAAAACTTCTGTATCACGTGCGGTGATTAACCACATATGCAATATGAAAAAAAATAAAAATATTTTTGACATGCACGGCCACACGTACATAATGCGTGCTCCTGCACTGCATACAATGCACAAAGAGGTTTCCTAACACCTACCCATGGCTACCAAATAGAAACTTTTTGGTTTTTTGGGCTGAAAGTGGGCTTAGGCCCACCCAAGATCCATAAGACCAGTCCAACTTTAGATCAGATTTGAACTTAAAATTAAAATAAAAAAAATCAGGTTCGAGCTATTACTTGGCTCGATTCAAAACTCGAGCTCGGAAAAAGCTCGAATCATTGACCTTTAGTCATGTTCGAATCTGAATCAAATGTAATCCTAAGACCTTAAAAATAACGAACATTTTAAATTTTATAACAACCTTTTCTATTAATTGTATAAGAATAGCGCTTTATACCATAACAAAATTTGTAAAGTAATTAGGTGTAATTATTTTAAATGTTACTTATTTTTTGCATAATATTAAAAAACTAAAAATTGATCCTATTGATCAAAGTTTTGGCTTAAATAAATTGTTGTGAGTCAGCCCGACTAGGTTTGGGACCAAGCATGATATGGGCCTAGACTTGGCCTAATTTCTGAAAAAATTCAAGCCTGATTCCTAATCTGAAGCTCAAAAAAACTTTAAACTGGGCTCGAGTTAGGAGATGGCCCAAACCTTCCCTGCTTCGAGTTCTAATTAGGAAAAGTTTTGCTGCACCATCCTTTAGTGTAGCAAGTGCATACCGACCGCATGATTGGCTATGCGCACGTGCCGAGAAAGGTTACGGCACCGCACGCGTAGTGGCATACACGAGCGGCCAATTCATGTGGCCGATGCGCACTTGCTGCACCTTCCTAATTCATATGACCGATACACACTTACTGCACCGAAGGACGGTGCAGCAAGACTTTTCCATCCTAATTATAGCTGACATGGAACGTGCCCGATTAAACCTAAAGTTGATAGAATGAGGATGGACTTGCTTAACTCTTGCTTGGGAACTACCATCAAGTGATTGCTCTTGCTTGGATGGTATTATAATAACCTGTTACCTGGGCAAAGGGGTTTGAATCTAGTTAGAGTCGGTCCAGTTTGAGTGGGATCAGCAAAGTAAAGTGAGCCCCTTCTAATAAATAAATGAATAACACTTGCTTGAAAACTTTTAGCTGTTAAGCAGGCATCCTGTTTGGTTCAGCAGCTTGGGCTATCAAGGCATTTGTGCCACCCTAAGTATTTTCACCTGTACGAAATTTAGGGCCCCATTACAGCTGCAGTCACGTCCGAATCAAATTAGGCTTTGGGTCAGGATGTTAGATAGTCTTGGTAACTCCAGTGAAACTTGGCAATGAACTCACAAATAAAGATGACAAAAAATTGATCCAACCCATGAACTTGTTTTGAACCTATTCAAAAAATTAGAACTAAGCTTTTCCTTTTTTGTTTTATACAAACTCGAAATGATCAAAAAAATTACAATCAGATTGGAACGGGTCATGGAAAACCCGAATGGCCCAAAAATGATATTTAAGTAACATATATTTTTAATTTTAATTGTTTTAAATTTTAAAATTTTATGCAGATAATATATATAATGTTATAAATTGTCAATTAGATTGTTTACATGATCAATATTTTAATATTTTATATCCTTTAATATAAATATAGTTGATACTCATGTGACTCAATAAACAATAAGATTAAAAATATACTTTTCTGAGTTAAATATTATTTAATAGTAGAATTAAATATAACTTTACACTTTTTTATGTATAAATTAAGCACATTTCCAACATTTTCTTATTTGATTTTGCAATCTTATTAATAATTTGACATTAATATTTATTAAATTTTAAAACCATATTTTTTTGGACTATTACATAATTATATTATTTTTATATTTTATAAATTTATAATAATTATTTTTATTAATGTCTAATTATGTTATAATTTTGTGCCTATTAATTCTAGCATTTAAAGTAACAACTAGGTAAACAAAGAAAAGAAAGAATTAAATTGATCATTGATAAATTATTTAAAAAGAATAAGAAAGAAGTATATTTAATTTTTTTTAAAAAAAGCTAAGCCAACTCAAAATGACCCATGGGTTGATCTGAACCCAATTATTTAGGGTTAGGGTTTAGTTTCTATGATTCATACTTGAAAGTGATAATTCAAAAAAGATTCAAATCCGAATTGATCCCACCTAATCCGATTGCTACCTCAACTCAAATATCAAAAACCTGAACCATTGGGTGGAAAACTAGCCCATGCTTATAAATCGTATATCTTTTATAGTCAACTTGCTTTTAGCTCGTGTTATACACATTTTTATATTTGTTTAAAAAATAAAATTTATTTGTTCTAATTTTTTTTAAATATGAGGAAAATAAGGAAATAGAAAAAGAGGTTGCATGAGTTTGAACATAATGGCCTAATTAATGCAAAGAGAAAGTGCACATTGAGGCAACCAAGGAAAAAAAAAAACCTATGATACCATTTTTCTTTTCTTTTTTTGATGCAGTGGGATTGTGCGAATTTCATTATGCTAGTCCAATAAATGGTTGTTTCTAAGCCGGAGGATAGGCAACCTTGAGCATGATAGCCCTCCCTTAATTTATTCTATCATGTGACATTTACATAGGACAGAAAAGGTAACATATAATAATAGCATTAATAAACCCTACCACATGGCAACTTATGTAATAATCAAAAATTTTAACTTTACTCTTTACCTTTCTACGAAAAAATAAACATGATCTTTGATCAACAACTTTCTATTGTATAAAGGAATGGAGAAGCCCTTGTTGTTATAGAATGCATCAAATAATTACTTTTTCATGAGACCTAACTATTCCGAGAAAAAAAAAAGTGAATATCCACTGATACCAAATCCCTCTTTCATATTTTTAAAATGAATTGATGCTTTAATCCTCATCGGAAGGAAGGTTTTTTTAAACTATGCTTTAAAAAAGAATTACGCTTTTGAAAATCGGACCGAACAACAAACCGACTTAATATTTGGATCATGGTTCAATCAATTCGATCGGATAAATCGATTTGATCCAATCGAATAATATTATAATTAATTTTAAATTTAATAATATAAATAATAAAAATAAAATATCAATTTAAATAAAAATTAAAAAAGTCTAAAAATCAGATTGGATCGATTCGAAACCCGGTTCAATGGGTTTATCTGATTTTTACCGGGTTATATAAAAGTTCATTTTAACCAATGTTTTGAAAATCGGACCGGACCGGCCGGTCCAACCGGTCCAACCGGAAACCGGTCATCAGTCCGGTTCGATTTTATTATTAAAGTTGACTTTTATATGACCCGGTAAAAACCAAAAAAACCCGTTGAATCGGCCGGGTTTCAACCGGTCCAACCCAGTTTTTATATTTTTTTAAATTTTTTATTTAAATTGTATTTATATTTTATTATTTTATATTATTAAATTAAAATTTAATTATAATATTATTCGGTTCGATCAAATTGGTTCATCCGGTCGAACCGATTGATCCGCGATCCAAATGTTAAGCCGATTCGTTGTTCGGTCCAATTTTTAAAATATTGATTTTAACAATAAAATTGGACCGGACTGATTACCGGTTCTCTGTTGAACCGGCCGGTCCGGTTCATTTTCAAAACACTGCTTTTAAGCCATAAAAGAAATAATCGAAAACAAAAGTCTCTTCCCGCTTTCTCTTTCCTCCAAGAATAACATGGCTTCTGAAACCCCCTCCACGTCCTCGTCCTCCGCTTCGATCCCTTCCGCCGCCTCCGACAGCTCCTATGCCATCAACATCGCCGACGCCGACAGCTCCTCTACTGCCATGAACGTCACCATCAAAACCGTAGCCGCCGCCCCCTCCGCCGCCGCAGAGAGCTCGTCAGATGACACCAAGACCGCCGCCGCCGCCCCCTCCGCCGCCGCAAAGAGCTCGTCAGATGCCACCAAGACAGCCGCCGCCGCCCCCTCCACCTCCTCTGCCGCCATCAACAAGGAGGACCTGCTCCCTTCGACCCCCTCCGAAACTATCATTGCCATCGAGTCCACTGAAATAGAGGAGCTTGACCCCTCCGTCCCCTCCGCCGCCTCGTCATTTGGCAACCTCCCGTCCTCCCCCGCCGTCGTGAGAGTGTCATTCCCTTCCTTCTCTTTCTGTTCTTTCTGTTCGTGCTTTCTAGTATTTCTGATCTACATAATGGCTGGGGTAGCGTTTTACTGCATACAGTCCGAGGGTTTTTCTGGTTTTTCTGGTATTCAAACCAATCTATTCACAGATGCTTTGTATTATATAATAATAACCCTATGTACAGTTGGGTATGGGGACATCGTCCCCATTACCCCTGTTAATAAGGTGTTTTGCTGCATTTATGTTCTTCTGGGCGCTGGCCCTGTAAGTACCCTGATTTCCAATGCCATAGACTACATGGTCAACATTATCCTCATCTTCTTCTACGCTCGTGCAAAGAACAGTATCTCCAGCGACATTATCAACACAGATGACATAGAGCGAAATAGGATGTGGCTAAAGGTCGGGGCCGCGATCGGCACCATCCTTTTCTGGATCGGGATAGGAATGTTTGCTCTACACTATATAGAGCATCTTGACTGGCTGAATTCCATGTATCTTTCGATCATATCGGTTACAACCGTGGGTTACGGTGATAAAGTGTTTCAGACCATGCCAGGGAGGTTCTTTGCCTTCATATGGCTCATTATGTCGGTTCCAATGGTGACGAAGGCAATCCAGTTTTTGAGCAAGGCTTTCATTGATCAGGGCTACCGGCGCTCTACATGTATTGATCTTCATCAGGTTAGTGTTTAAAACTATTCGTTATGCATATTTAAATATGTTTATAAAAAACATGAAGAATTATGTGTAGGTCATACAAGAATTCAGATGGAAATGTTTTGTTTATAGTTTCTTATAGGCACTTTTATGGGACTTTAGCAGTTCTACAAACATCCAGATGTGTTTTTTTCTGTATAGACCTCTCCATGTATATTGCAAATTTTGATTTTTTTCCCCTTATATATTTGGCTTGCTATTCCCAGTGGATTACAGTATTACTCATGTGGCAGTTGAGTATATGGTAAGCTCTGTATGCTAGTGCTTGGCAGGCTGCAGTAGCCTTGCATGCTAGGCATGCCAATTACTAGCATAGCATGGCATAACATGTGCCATGCTAGCATGCTGTGTGCCAATTACTGACACAACATGGCATAACATACATCATGCTAGACATAGGTATTAGCTAGTTAAAATCATGTTTTCATTTTTCCCTCACTTCACACTACAAAGATTAAGAGAAGCTATGGTTGTTTCTCTAATTTAAAGTAGATTTGTACAATCTTTTTTAGAAAGTTCAAATTCCAACTAGCATTGATAGTACAGTAACAAATTGAAAGAAATGAAAATGTTGAATTGAGGGGTCGGTTTTTATAAGATCGGAAAGTTGCATCAACTTTTCCTCTACGCCCTAATACGAAGGAAGAAAAGAAGTGCCTCCCCAAATCTAAATCTTATTGAGTATATGACATTAATATTATGAATTAAACTCAGCTGTGGTTTGTGGGTGGTCAAGGGACTGCATAGCTTGTTTGTGGTGTGTAGGCACATACACAGTTAGTATCCTATTTTTTGACTATTTAGAAATATGTTAATGTGGGTTTAGGTCCTCTTCTAGTCAAAAGTAGAACTATTAAACATGTTAACAACAACAACAACAAAAGTTTCTGAAATTAAATAATAGCAAAGTTATAACAATAATAACTAACAATTACTGCTGATTAGATAGTATGTAATAGCGATAACTATAAAACAATTACTATTTTTAATATTATTAATAATATCTTTATCTAGCTTACTAGAAACACATCAATCTAGTTGTTGGCTCGGCATAACTCCATCCACATAGGCTCACATAAGAGTGGACCTCGTATGCAGTCCAAAATGCTAAGTGGGTCATGTACAGTCACACAATGGTAAGGGAATTGTCTTTTGGAAGTCTGTTCACATTTAAGCAGCAAGTGCAATTAGAGGACTGAATCTGCATATGGGGCAGCATACACCGCACCGTAGAATAGTAATCTTCATTTTATTTCCTTTTACCTCCTAGTCTTCTTCTTTATGAAAGATGGCGTATCAAAAGATGCATTATAGGGAATTAAATATGGCATGTGTTGTGTTTGCAGCCTCTTGGTCTGATCAAAGTCAAGCAAAGTGGTTCTTGATTTTTGATTAAATTTTTTGATTTTCAATTTCACCATATGACTTAATTTTCAGTTTCAGTGTCCGAGTTAGTGTTCCATGGTGAAATTCTAGTGTAAGTGTGATCTGTATCTTAAGTCAAACTTGCAAAAGATTCCATATTTAGTTGAAAGCTTAATAGATGGAATCTTCCACTTAGAATGACCCGTTTACTTTGAAACCTCTTTAGAAATTCATTTCTGGTAGAAGCACTTTTTTGACTTATACTTGTTATAGGAGCAGTTCTCAAATGATATGACCAAACACTTAAAAAATTGCCCGAGCTCTTTTCATCAGCTTAGAGGGTGTAAGCAAGTGCACAAATGTGGAAGGAATTTAATGAATTATATCGTGAAGGATCTGAACGTGGGAAACATAGGAAACAAGCTCATGAATAGAGGTCAATGACTACCATTTTCGGGAGAATGCATACTATAAGGAAATAAGCAAAGTTTTTGAGAAAAGGGGGGAATATTTTGTGAACCATATCACATGGCATACAAATTATGAAAGCATCTTGTGGACCATAATCCTATAATATCCACTACTGTCATATCCGATATGATACAGGTTGAGAAGAAATAAATGGAAGTTGTGGGTTGTGTGAATTGTGAGGCGTTCATGAACTATCTTCTAGGATTTGATCATGGGAATAGAGTTCATAAGTTATTCTGCAAGATTCAGAATTATTATGTTGTAGATGATGCTGTTTAGTAAGAAAATAGAACTTACAGTCTGTATGCATGAACCAATGGGTCATGAATAATGAATAAAATCTTATATTTTGATAAAAGAATATGTGAAGGCATCTGGCAGACTTGGAACTGCTTTGGTATTTTAGTGGGTTGGATTTGTCCGTGTTTAACATGATCTGGATTGACTTTTGTTTTGAACCTAAATTGGTAGCTGAACTGGGATATTAGCCTGATAAAAGTTACATCGAGTATAAATCAAATGCAAGTATTAGGTATGGTTGAGGTTGATTAGTTATTCTATCCATGCTCGGTAGATTGAACGACATATTATATATTGCAACATAGGGAATGAAAGAAAGAATTTCAAAAATTATTCTCTAGCCACTTTTGAATTGTGTAGTTTTGGAAGAGTTGTTTTGCCCTGTAATAGTATTTGGTATAGGAGAACTTAACATTAGCTAAGAGAAGCAATGCGTTTTGTCTCTTTGATGGTGACATTTTCTTCAAGTTCCTCTTTTATGTGTTTTGTGTCAATTGTATTATCTAACTTGATGATGAGTTAATGGTTTGCTTATGAAAAGAGTCTTATAGCTTGTATTTTTTTTCTAACCATTATGAAGTTGCGCTCACATGTTAAAAGATCGAAGCATGCCCTATGCATGACAAAGCTATATTAAAAGTTAATGTCTATTTCTTGGGAGAGTCATCACTTTTCTTATGCATCATTTCACATCTCCTATTTCTGTGTGGAATTGCTTGCCAATCTTGTTGGAAAATGAAGGTTATAAAAGCTTACAAGTGATTACTTGCCAGAGCTAAGCAGAGTTATTTGGTATCAATTGGGACTAACCATGGTGGATGATTATGCAGGTCAAAGCTCATTAAGAGAAACTGCAACACATTATTCATAATAGGATGGTGGAACATGGTAAATCGCCAAGATACCTGGATTTAGAAGTAGAAAATCAATGGTTCTAGTGACTTGGGTTTGAGCCTTGCCTTCACCCTGATTTTAGTTGGGCTGCGTCCCATACTAGTTCTCTCTCACAGAGGGAGAGAGAGGGAGAGAGAGATTGAAAAACTAAGCACTATCTGCAGGTGGAAGTTGGTTGTTATTAGTTCTAGAGTTAGTTGATGTGAAAAACAATATTGATACTTCCACCATGTATAAATTGATTTTTTAACAAAGGTTCAATCTGTCTAGAAACATTATGACCATATCAAGCTGACATTGCACCCATGTCTAGATGTAGAGCAATGATAAAGGTTTGTTGTACAATGATATATTGACTGTACTGTACTATATTAGTAAAATATTAAATATACTAGTACTGTTCTCTTATCGATTTTGTGGACCTTGATTTTAAGGGGGAGAAAACAAAAAAATGCCTTGGGGATCAAAAGAATCAGGACACTTGGCTGATTTTCTTTTTTTTTTCATAAATTGTGTTTTGTGGGATCTTTTGGTAGACTTGGACAATAAAGTGGTTGCTGCTCATCTTTTTGACATCTAGAAACTGGAAATTGTATTCAAAAGGGGAAAACAAACTCCCATCAATTTTCTTAGGAAAAGATGAAAAGTAATGACTTTTCATTTAAAAAACATCTGTACGTGCAAAGGAGGTCTTAAGACTGGAATTATGTCACCATGGAACTCCTGGCTTGACTTCTTCTAAGGAGGCTTATTTGTAATGGGCAGCAATGGGGTTGTCTGATGTGGTTGATAGGCATGCCTTTGGAAGACCAAACACTAGAAAGCTTGGGTGGCTGATTTTTGGTTTCTGCAATGGGAAATTATTGATAGGGGAAGGTGGTCTTGAAATTTAGATCTACAGCTCACTTAGTAGAAGCATTTGGTTATATTGTGGTTTCTCTTGATGCCATTCAAGGTGCCCAGCTTAGAAATGAGGGTGAAAGCCCATAAATTTTGAGAGGACTGAGAATCACACAAATGATATTCTTCAAAATATTAAAAATCTACTTAATTGTTTACTTGTTTTGATTTTATTAATTATTTCAGGTAATCTAGGTAGTCTAAAATTGTCTGGTTACTCACAAATTTAAACTTTGTTAGTGAATTCTTCGAAACTTTTTTAAGAAATACTTAAGGCATTTAGTAATCTTGTTATAGTTGGTGATAGTGTTACTTTCCATAAATCTTTTGTTAATTATAGTCATTTATGTTTATTTATTTATTTATTATTTTTTCCTTATCTTTTTTGGTGAATTCTATGTGCATATTTCCATGATTTTGAAAACTTGCCTCTAGCTTAGTTGTTCTTGAATATCAACTATGTGAAAATGAATGGTGAATGATGCAAATTTGGTGCTTCCCGTCATGGATAGTATCTCATCTATACTTTCTGTGTTATAGGCTAAATGCTTGGTGATGGGACGTGAAGACTAAAGTCAAAGGCCTCCTTGTTGTGTCAGATTTTTTGTAATCATTGATTTTTTTTTTGGCATTTAATGAAGTTTCAATTTCTTGTCTTGTACAGTCACCATGAAACATTGATTCACTTTGGAAAAATAACTGTTGCAGCCCAGCAATGATTTCTTTTTTTTTTTCAAAAGCAGAAGGCCACTGAATTAATAGTTGAATCAAGTATAGGTCTTTTTGAAGCTACATCATCATTTCGTTTTCCTTTGGACAGAAAATAAAAGAGCAATCTTTCTCAATAAGTGGTGTATCAAACTTTCTTTTTTCCTATATACTATAGAAATTGTCCATGTTGATCTTGTTTGCATCACTGTTATCTCTATTTAATATCCTGGAGAAATAATGCAGCCCTAATATTAAATTAGTATATTACAATTGGGTAAAACACATGCTTCTTGCTCCTCTAGTCCAATCTCAAATTTGATAACACAATGGATTACCATTGTCTCAGTATTTCATCTAAGATTGGTGGTGATTTCTAATGAGAATTGAGGCACTTAATAGTTGTAAATAAATCTCATTTATCTTTACCTCTAATTTGAAATATGTCCTGCAACTCCTTGGAGGCTCTAAGTTGATTTGCATTCTACTGCTGCTGCTAGTTCTTTCTATTGCCTGGTTACATTCATTTTATGCTGAGCTAATATAGTATTCGGCTAAGCATTGGCTACCATTTTTCTGAGATCAGGAGTGAATTTTGGCTGTATACAAGAACCTGGTCTGGTCTGATGTTCAAACCCAGGACTTTTGCCTGGGGGGAGTTGATAGAGTATATTGATTGGGATTGAAATCTTGAGGGATAACAATATTTGAGATTTCAACACCTGACCCCTGCATTGCCTTGTCACAGATACGGGTCGGCCAGCTTTTATTTCGAGTGTTTGTATCTCTAGAAGTTGTGTATCCCTTCGTTTGCTTAATGGCTACTTATTTCAAAATGGAAATTTGTTTTATTAACCTGAAACTTTTGACATTTCTACATGTTTATCTCTAATAATGAAAGAGGTCTGAATAGCTATCTCTGATATCTTTTTATAGTCTTTATCTTCAATAATCAGAGTATAGCTACTCGCCCAACTTCTTCCTTTTCATTATGCATTCATCTGGAACACTTGCATTTGCCTCCCATTGGGTCTTCTATCTTGATATGAGGCGAAATATGATTTCTTCTTGTTCTTCGTTGATTAGCAAATATTCCTTACAATTTGATATTCTGTAGGTACCAAAATAGCCTTGGTAATAAAAGAGCTGAACTCTTTGATATGGGTGCTGGAGTTGGTGACCCTGTAAAACATACTAAATGAGGTAAAGGTCTATTATAACCTGATGCCATTTGAACATTGTTCTCAGCCACAGGGTCATTTAGTATGGTCTGCAGTTCTTTTATAGTATGATTTATCTCTATATTACAATTCTTTTAAGTGGTGCTTGGTAAAGTTAGAGTTGGCTGAATTTCAATTGAAAATGAGCGCGTTAGAGAAGTATGGTAATTGCATCGATGGTTGGGGGAGCTTGATTGTTTAATCACATGCTATGTATAGTTAGCAAAAAGGATTTAGGTGCCTGTGATGGCATGCACCACTGCAATACAATGCCACTTCAGCACCTATTTAGCCTTTTTAAAACACTTTGAATTAAAAAATATTTCTTTATTTTTTCAATAAAAATTTGGCATGGCTCAGCAGACATGCTAGCAGGTGATTAGAATGTCCACTGGCTCTACTTTTTTAAGATTTTGGTTAAAGATAATCTGAGTGAGGAGACAATCTTATGTATGAGTTGAAGGTTCGGAGGTGGAGAGGACAACAAAGAATTCATGGATCGAGATGGTGGGAAAAGATCTAAAAAAACTTCTTGTTTAGAAGAGTTGACAACTGACCTTGCAAAGAACAATGGCTAGTCATGATTCTTATGCTAGAGCCCATTTTTGTACGATAGGGTTGTTTTCTATATTTTTACATCCCGTCATCGATAAAACACGATTGAGTGCAATTGACCATTTTTATTTGAAGTTCTCTTTTATAGATAAATCAGACATCTTGGTCCTTCAACTAGTCAACCTCATGGATGGTTATAGTTAGGCTTTTTAATGGGTCCTCTCATTAAAAATCCAATCTCAAACTTTATGGCAGGTTAAGAAAAACACCCTGACCTTCAGTTTAGTGATACATCATAGTTTGAACCTTAAGAAATAGGTCTTAACCTTAGGATTTAAGGGCAAATTTGATTTTATGAAAAATTTATTTTTATTGCTTTGATGAGCTATGAATCAAGTCATCTTAGGTTAGTGTGAGGTTTGTTGTTACTGTGATCCTATTTAAGTTTGAAAATTCTATAAGTTTGACCAAGTATTGACCAAAGCCTTATCAATTGTATTTTAAGATTTTTTTTTGGTATTTTATTTTCATCATATTTAAGTTAAATTGATTTGTGGGATTTTTATCTGTACTAGAAGTACATTAACTTGATATTTATTAAACCAAAATTTTTTGAAATTCTTTGAATTTGTTTTTAAGAAGGAAGGTTGATTTTTTATTCGTAAGAGATTGATTTTTTTTGATAATTTTGTTGAATTTAAATGAAATGTATTTTTCTTATTTGCATGAAAAATCTTAAGCAAATGGAAACTGAAGGTTTATGGTATTTACTAAATGATTTTGAATGTAAATAAGAGGTAGAAGAGAAAGAATGAGAGTCATGAGAGGCTCTAAGCTTTCTTCTCTTTATTTAAGTGAGCTCACAAGAGCTCACATCCCACCCAGGCCAATTCCAAGCCACCTGATACCCGAACTGGTCCAAATCGGATGGTTTGCCATGGTTTAGACCGGTTTGCACCCAGAACCAAACCACAGGCATTTTTGTGCTAATCTTTGACTGGTTTGGTTCAGTTATGCCCAACCAGCCTGTTCAGTTTGGTTTGGTTCAACAATCTGATGTTCTCAACTTTCTCAGAACTGTTGTAGCTTGAGTCATTTTCTCCAAGCTTCTTAATATTCTGTTGTCTTGCATCAATGTCTAATCAAGAACTTAGATTCCGAAATTACTTTGAAATTCAACTATAGAATAACTTTATATGATTCCAAAATTTAAACTTTTTTAGTTGAACATATAAACTAATATGAACTTATGTACTGCAATTTCTTTTCTTGATTTGATTTTCCCCTTTCATCTATAAGGTGGTTGCCATTTATTTAACTTGGAATAGTTTAATGGATTCCATTAGACTGTGAACCTTTTTTAAACTTATTGATGTTGTTCCATATAACATTATCAGATCGTTGAGATTCATCAATTGCAACAACTTGCTCTATCTTCTACATGTCTTTTGCACTTTTATGCTGCATGATGTGGATCTAGCATTACATCATTTTATGGATCTAACATGATATCATAGTCATATTTTTTAAGAACCAGTGCTTGTATATATTTCAGTGTCCAATTTATGCATTTTGAATGTATTTTGTTTGCATTGTTGTGACGTCCCAAACCTAGCTGCTTGTATATCACCTCTCGCTGTTCTTTATGTTTTTGTGTTCAGTTTTAACGGCTACCGATTTGATCATTAGGTTGAGAATGCTGAATGAATGCTATTTACTGTGTACAACATAGTCCTTGTCCCTTCTGTTCTGTAAATGAGCTGAAGACAATAATTTCAAGGAGTCTGTTAAGATGCAATGCTTGAAATCTTCTGATATGTTGTACTCATAGTGCTTATCAGAGTCCCCTGTAATCAGTTAGAGGACCTGTCATCAGGTGTTATAAAAGTTGTAATCCAGCATTCTGAATTAGATATTGCATTTTTATTTTTCCCCAGTTTTTCTCCAATAAATCGGGTGGGCAGTAAGTTTTTTGCATGTGATTACAGATGTAGGATATTTTCGATAGGATAAAATTATTTGTCATATTGCAATGTTCTTGTGATGGTTTATATTTCAGTGACTGCAGAAATATAAGACAGATGACCGAGCAAATCAAATAGATAAAGCATCTAAAAATGAAACACGAGGAGAAAAATGCTGAGGACAGATTGTCGAAGCATCTGGCTGATTCAATTGGATGATTCAATTACTTAGAAATCATTTGATCCAAAATATGCATCATGCCCACAGAGTGTTAGGAGTGGTTTGGCAAGTAACAGATTCCAGCTGTATGATAATAGATTCACAATGGTCTCTTTTGAGGCATCAAGAAATTTTAATGAAGAAGTCACAAAAAACATTTTGGATAGTGAGATGTAGGCATCACACAAATGGATGTCCTTGGAGATTGCATGTATGCAAGAAAAAGAGTCATGAGTTTTAGGAGATCACATGCTACAAGCATCTTCGTACTTGTGTTTATCCCCAGATATCCCAAGACCACCATCAGTTGGACTCCAATGTGATAGCTAGTACTATCATGAACATAGTGCGTGCTGATCCGCCTATTCTAATTGCTGTTATTATGGAGGACATACAGGATCGATATACGTATTAGGTATCCTACAAAAAGGCCTGGGATGCTAAGGAAAAGGTAATTATGAAGATATTTGATGATTAAAACAACTCTTACAGATTGTTACCTAAATGGATGCTTGCTATGCAATCATATAATCCTAGCTCATAGGTTGTGTGAAAGACACATGAGACAAGTGCCACTTATAATGATCAACCATATGAGGTCTTCTAGGATATCTTTTGGTCTTTCAAGCTATGCATAGATGGGTTCAAACACTGCTTGCCTGTAATTTATATAGATGGTACTTATCTTTACAAAAAATACTAAAGGATATTGTTGATTGTCACTTCAATAGATGGAAACAATTAAATTTTTTCACTTGCATTTGCTATAGTGGAGAAGGAACCTACTAGCAATTGGTTGTAGTTTTTGACTTGCATTTGGGTGCATGAAAACGTAGAGGTCGGGCATTTGCCTTATATCAGATTGTTATAAGGGTATCATAGAGGTCGCAAGAGATGAAACTCTTGGGTGGTTGCCTCCTCATGGCCATCATCGATTCTATCTTCATCATGTTGTGACAATTTCAATCATAAATTTAATAATTCAAAGTTAAAAGAATTGTGTATCATGCGGGTGACTATGATCTACACAACTTAACTTTTGATATATGTTGAATAATTCATTTCCTTTATCTATAATGTTTTGTAAATATGTAGGTTGTCAATATCATATGCACAAGTTCAAGGAAAAGATGGCGCACATTCGGGAGACCAATGTGAATGTGGTGCAGTGATGCGAAGCCATTCCTAAGGAGTAGTGGACCCAAACATATTTAGGGGTCATCTTTCGGACACATGACGGCTAATTTATTGGAGTGTATCAACGATATTTTGGAAGGAACCCGAATTAGAGTTATGGTGCAGCATACCTTCTTTCATCTTATAGAGTAGTTTGAAGGATGTAAGAGAGTTGTGTTGCATTGATTCACCAAGGCAGTGTTTACTGGAAGTATCTGATTTATCATATTGCAAAACATGGGGAGAAGGCTAGTTCACATTGTGTCATTGCATTTGATAAATAGACTGAAGTATTTGAAGTAGAGATCATGCATCACAGCTTAAACAATCATGGAGGGCACAAAAAGGTAGTAAAGCTAACTAAAGGAACCGTTATGGAAAATTTCATTAGAAAGGTCACAACCATTGTACTTGCAAGGGAGATGTTCAAGGATAGCATGTTGGAGACACAAGCCAATAAATTGTGCCAATCTATGTGTATCAGGGTCTTGCATCATGGCTAAAAGTATTTGTAATGTAACATTTATGAAGGACTCTTTGTAGCTTATATTATTTAAGAGGTGACTATGTGTTGCTGTGTGGATATATGCCTTACTAGGTTATATGCAGGCCTTATGTGTTGCTATGCGGTGCATGCACTTATAATCTAATTGAATGATGTAGGCCCTATGTGTTACTTTGTGGACATGTGTTATGATTGAATGATGCAGACCCTATGTGTTGCTGCCTAATCATATGTGTTGTGATGGTTATATGAAGGCCCTTGTGTGGTGCACCTGTAATCTAATTGAATGATGCAGGCCTTATATGTTACTATATGAACACATGTATTATGATTGAATGATGTAGGCCCTATGTGTTGTTGTATGATCATGTGTTGTAATGGTTATATGCAGGCCCTATGTATTGCTGTATGGTGCACTTGTAATACGATTGAATGATGCAGGCCCTATATATATATAGGAAAAGTCTTTATACACCGCCTTCGGTGCAGCAAATCCTACATGGGCTGCATCGCTTTTTTTTATTGGTCCACATGGATCCCATGTGGCCTGACACGATGGGACAGAATAACAGGAAGATAATGTTACTTTTTGATAGTACATCCATTAAAAGTCGTTCAGCCTTTTATTGGTGTGCAGACGAAAACCCTTTCCCTTCAACCTACTTCAACCCGCCATCTTATCGGAAGAGATGAATGGATCATCGGAGTGAGGATACCAAAGACGTCGAGGGCGTAGACGACATCTTCGGCGTGGGAATCCTCCGGGCGAGCAACCCTCTCCTTCTTCGCGTGGACCACCGGGTTCGCGTTGATCAGCCCTAGCGTCATCTCTTCCCTGCCAACTTCCCTTCCCCCTTCCTCTCTCGCTTGCTTCTTCCACCACAGTCAAAGCTCACCTTAAGACAAAGCATCAGTCAAAACCCACGACACCCTAGTTCAAAACCTTAAGACAAAGCATCAGTTCAAAACCCACGACACCCTAGTTCAAAACCTTAAAACAAAGCATCAGTTCAAAACCCACGACACCCTAGTTCAGAACCCATGACACCCTAGTTCAAAACCTTAAGACAAAGCATCAGTTCAAAACCCACGACACCCTAGTTCATAACCCATGACACCCTGTTCAAAACCTTAAGCCAAAGCATCAGTTCAAACCCACGACACCCTAGTTGGAAACCCATGACACCCTAGTTCATAACCCACACACCCTAGTTCAAAACCTTAAGACAAAGCATCAGTTCAAACCCACGACACCCTAGTTGGAAACCCACGATACCCTAGTTCATAACCTTAAGACAAAGCATCAGTTCAAACCCACGACACCCTTGTTGGAAACCCACGACACCCTAGTTCATAACCCATGACACCCTAGTTCAAAACCTTAAGACAAAGCATCAGTTCAAACCCACGACACCCTAGTTGGAAACCCACGACACCCTAGTTCAAAACCTTAAGACAAAGCATCAGTTCAAACCCACGACACCCTAGTTGGAAACCCACGATACCCTAGTTCATAACCCACGATACCCTAGTTCAAAACCTTAAGACAAAGCATTAGTTCAAACCCACGACACTCTAGTTCATAACCCATGACATCCTAGTTCATAACCAAGGATTTGGCCGTGGTCGGGAGCCTAACGCTTTCCCGTTTACAATAATGCGCGAGCACCCCTGCTGGCTGGTTGAGGGCGATGGCCACCGGCTCCAAGGCCGCGACGCCACCGCCGGCCCCCGCACGGCCACCAGCATCCGAGGCGGTGGTGGCGGCGCAGCTGGGCACTTGCAATGAATGTAGGGGAAAAAGGGGCAGTAGAACCTGGGGTGCATGAAGAACCACATGCATTCGGCCGGCTCCCTCTGCTTCGGCAAGCCCGGTATGCAGTTCTGCCGCACATCCAGTACTTCTTTCTCTATCAGTTCCCAGCAACTGTACCCGATGGACGTAAAGTAATTCCCCGACAGCGATAAGTTGGCCAACTGGCGTCTTCTCCAACTGGCACACGACGTCCGGCACGTTCCCGTAGAGGAGATTCCCCGCCAAGTTCAGCTGCTCCACCTTTGCAGGAAGCTGAAAGAGAGCGGTATCGGCCCAGTTATATAATTAAAGCCGGCGTCGAACACCGTTGCTTGCTTAGCAATCCGATCTCGTATGGCAGGCAGCCTGACAATCGGTTGTTGAGGAAGAGCACTTCGATAAGTGTGTTCCCGACCTTACCAATGGACCTCGGGATGGGGCCGATGAAGCCGTTGTTTGCCAAGGTTAGATAGTTCACCGGCGTTCTACCGAGGTTGGCCGGCAAGAACTGGTTGAACTTGTTGTTGTTGAGGAAAAGGACGTCGAGGGGGAGACTGAAGATGGAGGAAGGCACGATGCCGTTGAAGAGGTTGAAGCGGAGGTCGAGGAAGGTGAGGTTGACGAGTGGGAGGACGTTGCCGGGGAAGTAGCCGGACATGTTTTGTTGTTGATGTCGAGCTCGTAGAAGTAGGGGAGGCTGGTAAGGTTGGGGATGGTGCCGGTGAAGTTGTTGGAGTTGGGTGGAAGAGGGCGAGGTCGGGGAGCTGGTCGACGAAGCCGGCGATTGTCGGGGCGCAGAGGTGGAAGCCGTTGAAGTCGACAGAGGCGATCGTGGGGGTGTCGGGGGAATTCGGCGGCGACTCGCAGTAGAATCCTTGGTAGGTGCAGGGTCGGTAGCGACCCAGGACTGGATCACATTTTCGGGGTCACAGGTGATGGTCTTCTTGAAGTTCTGGATTACAATGTAGGCGTCGTATTGCTTGACGTTGGGGAAGTCGGATGGCTGGGGAACGTGGTCGCATCCCGACGGCCATTTTGTCGGGCCCTCGCTGCCAGCGCCGTCTCCGATGAGCCAGTGCCAGCGCCAATTTCTGTGGTGTTGGAGTGGGCACCGAGGAAGGAAGATCCATGAAGGAATATAATGAGGAGTTATGAACTAGGGTGTCGTGGGTTATGAACTAGGGTGTCGTGGGTTTGAACTGATGCTTTGTCTTAAGGTTTTGAACTAGGGTGTCATGGGTTATGAACTAGGGTGTCGTGGGTTTCCAACTAGGGTGTCGTGGGTTTTGAACTGATGCTTTGTCTTAAGGTTTTGAACTAGGGTGTCGTGGGTTATGAACTAGGGTGTCGTGGTTTCCAACTAGGGTGTCGTGGGTTTGAACTGATGCTTTGTCTTAAGGTTTGAACTAGGGTGTCGTGGGTTATGAACTAGGGTGTCGTGGGTTTCCAACTAGGGTGTCGTAGGTTTGAACTGATGCTTTGTCTTAAGGTTTGAACTAGGGTGTCGTGGGTTATGAACTAGGGTGTCGTGGGTTTGAACTGATGCTTTGTCTTAAGGTTTTGAACTAGGGTGTCGTGGGTTATGAACTAGGGTGTCGTGGGTTTCCAACTAGGCTGTCATGGGTTTGAACTGATGCTTTATCTTAAGGTTTTGAACTAGGGTGTCGTGGGTTATAAACTAGGGTGTCGTGGGTTTGAACTGATGCTTTGTCTTAAGGTTTTGAACTAGGGTGTCGTGGGTTATGAACTAGGATGTCGTGGGTTTCCAACTAGGGTGTCGTGGGTTTGAACTGATGCTCTGTCTTAAGGTTTTGAACTAGGGTGTCGTGGGTTATGAACTAGGGTGTCGTGGGTTTGAACTGATGCTTTGTCTTAAGGTTTTGAACTAGGGTGTCGTGGGTTATGAACTAGGGTGTCATGGGTTTTGAACTGATGCTTTGTCTTAAGGTTTTGAAATAGGGTGTCGTGGGTTATGAACTAGAGTGTCGTGGGTTTCCAACTAGGGTGTCGTGGGTTTGAACTGATACTCTGTCTTAAGGTTTTGAACTAGGGTGTCATGGGTTATGAACTAGGGTGTCGTGGGTTTCCAACTAGGGTGTCGTGGGTTTGAACTGATGCTTTGTCTTAAGGTTTTGAACTAGGGTTTCGTGGGTTATGAACTAGGGTGTCGTGGGTTTTGAACTGATGCTTTGTCTTAAGGTTTTGAACTAGGATGTCGTGGGTTTCCAACTAGGGTGTCGTGGGTTTGAACTGATGCTTTGTCTTAAGGTTTTGAACTAGGGTGTCGTGGGTTATGAACTAGGGTGTCATGGGTTTTCAACTAAGGTGTCGTGGGTTTGAACTGATGCTTTGTCTTAAGGTTTTGAACTAGGGTATTGTGGGTTTTGAACTGATGCTTTGTCTTAAGGTGAGCTTTGACTGTAGTGGAAGAAGCAAGCGAGAGAGGGAGGGGGAAGGGAAGTTGGCAGGGAAGAGATGACGCTAGGGCTGATCAACGCGAACCCGGTGGTCCACGCGAAGAAGGAGAGGGTTGCTCGCTCGGAGGATTCCCACGCCGAAGACGCCGTCTACGCCCTCGACGTCTTTGGTATCCTCACTCCGATGATCCATTCATCTCTTCCGATAAGAGCGGGTTGAAGTAGGTTGAAGGGAAAGGGCATTTTCGTCTGCACACCAATGGTGTAAGGCTGAACGACTTTTTATGGATGTACTATCAAAAAGTAACATTATCTCCCTGCTATTCTGTCCCATCGTGTTAGGCCATATGAGATCTATGTGGACTAATAAAAAAGCGGTGCAGCCCACGTAGGATTTGCTGCACCGGAGGCGGTGTACAAAGACTTTTCCATATATATATACTGTTGTGTGATATATGTGTAGGTACAAAATGGTTCAAGTCTTATGTGTTCTATAATATGCATGTCTATTGTATGATGATTCTGATTTTAGAATGTTATTTTATGGTCTCTTACATATCACATATGGATCCTGGATCCATCGACCCATCACTTCTAACTTTGTAGCCATGACATCGATCAGAGGTTGTATGAGATACGTAGGTAAGGCTCACTCCATTAAACACTCTTGGTCTTATTATCAACTCCATATTTGATATAAGTAGACTGTACCACTTTTTCAAGAGACCGTCGTCCTCCATTGCTAGCATACTAGCTTCATATTTCATGGGGGACATATCGATCCATGGCTGGTACTACATCAAATTCAGGCTAGGTTCTATGGAACTGCATAAATAGGCTTCTTGTAGCTAGATTGGCATTTGACTACTCTTCTTGTAGAGAGGTGGCAGCCAGAGACACACACATCTCATTTCCTATAGGGCGAGTGCATAATTACGATGAAGGGTTGATTGCAACGGTCCGAGATCGATCATCGCCGATTGGGATCATGGCTTCGATCGATCGCAACCATCGGATCGTTGCCGATCTGATTGATCACAACGGTCCGAGATCGATCATCATCGATCGCAACTGTCGGATCATCGCCGATTGGATTGATCGCAACGGTCCGAGATCGATCATCGCCGATTGGGATCATGGCTTGAATCGATCGCAACCGTCCCATCTTCCCTGATCAGATTGATCACAACAGTCCTAGATGGATCAACGTCGATCGGGATCATGGCTTGGATCGATCGCAACCGTCGGATCATCACCGATCGGATTGATTGCAACGGTCCGAGATCGATCAACGCCGATCGGGATCATGGCTTGGATCGATCGCAACCATCGGATCATCGCCGATCGGATTGATCGCAACGGTCCGAGATCGATAATCGTCGATCGGGATCATGGCTTCGATCGATCGCAACCATCTGATCATCGCCGACCGGAATGATCGCAATGGTCCGAGATCGATAATCGCCGATCGGGATCATAGCTTGGATCGATCGCAACCGTCGGATCATCGCCGATCGGATTGATCGCAGTGGTCCGAGATCGATCATCGACGATCCGGATCATGGCTTTGATCAATCGCAACTGTCGGATCATCGCCGATCGAATTGATCGCAGCGGTTCGAGATCGATAATTGCTGATCGGAATCATTGCTTCGACCGATCGCAACCGTTCGATCGTCGCCTATCGGATTGATCGCAACGATCCAAGATCGATCATCGCCGATCGGGATCATGGCTTGGATCGATCGCCATCGTCGGATCATCACCGATCGGATTGATTTTAACGGTCCGAGATCGATCATCACCGATCGGGATCATGGATCCGATCGATCGCAACCATCGAATCGTCATCGATCTGATTGATCGCAATGGTCCGAGATCGATCATCGCCGATTGGGATCACGGCTTCGATCGATTGCAACCGTCGGATCGTCACCGATAGGATTGATCGCAACGGTCCGAGATTGATCATCGCCGATCGGGATCATGGCTTGGATCAATCGCAACCGTCGAATCGTCGACGATCGGATTGATCGCAATGGTCCGAGATCTTCATCGCCGATCGAGATCATGGCTCGGATCTATCGCAACCGTCGGATCATCGCCGATTGGATTGATCGCAATGGTCCGATATCTATCATCGCCGATCGATCATGGCTTCGATCGATCGCAATCGTCGGATTGTCGCCGATTGGATTAATCGCAATGGTCCGAGATCGATCATCGCTGATCGGGATCATGGCTTCGATCAATCGCAACTTTCGAATCGTCGCCAATCGGATTGATCGCAATGGTCCGAGATTGATAATCGCCGATTGGGATCATGGCTTGGATCGATTGCAATCGTCGGATCATCACCGATCGGATTGATCGCAGCGGTCGGAGATCGATCATCGCCAATCGGGATCATGGCTTCGATCGATCGCAACCGTCGGATCATCGCCGATCAGATTGATCGCAATGGTCCGAGATCGATCATCACCAATCGGGATTATGGCTTCGATCAATCGTAACTGTCGGATCATCGCCGATCAGATTGATCGCAACGGTCCGAGATCGATTATCGCCGATCGGGATCATGGCTTCGATCGATCGCAATCGTCGGATCGTCGCCGATCGGATTGATCGCAACGGTCCGAGATCGATAATCGCCGATCGGGATCATGGCTAGTATCGATCGCAACCATCGGATCGTCGCCGATCGGATTGATCGCAGTGGTCCGAGATTGATCATCGCCGATAGCGATCATGGCATCGATCGATCGCAACCATCGGATCATCATCGGTCGGATTGATCGCAACGGTTTGAGATCGATAATCGCCGATCGGGACCATGGCTTGGATCGATCATAATCATCGGATCGTCGCCGATCAGATTGATCGCAATGGTTCGAGATCGATCATCGCCGATCAGGATCATGGCTTCGATCGATCGCAACCGTCGGATCGTTGCCGATCGGATTGATCGCAACGGTCCAAGATTGATCATCATCGATCGTGATCATGGCTTCGATCGATCGCAACCGTTGGATCATCACCGATTGGATTAATCGCAACGATCCGAGATCGATCATCGCCGATTGGGATCATGGCTTGGATCGATCGCAACCATCCGATCTTCGCTGATCGGATTGATCGCAATGGTCCTAGATGGATCAACATTGATCGGGATCATGGCTTGGATCGATCGCAACTGTCGAATCATCACCGATCGGATTGATTGCAATGGTCCGAGATCGAACAATGCCGATCGGGATCATGGCTTGGATTGATCACAACCGTCGGATCATCGCCGATCGAATTGATCACAATGGTCCGAGATCGATAATCATCTATCGGGATCATGGCTTCGATCGATCGCAACTGTCTGATCATCGCCGACCGGAATGATCGCAACGGTCCGAGATCGATAATCGCCGATCGGGATCATGGCTTGGATCGATCGCAACCATCGGATCGTCGCCGATCGGATTGATCGCAGCGGTCCAAGATCGATCGTCGATGATCCAGATCATGGCTTCGATCAATCGCAATCGTCAGATCGTCACCGATCGGATTGATCGCAGCGGTTCGAGATCGATCATCGCCGATCGGGATCATTGCTTCGACCAATCGCAACCGTCCGATCGTCGCCTATCGGATTGACCACAATAGTCCAAGATCGATCATCGCCGATCGGGATCATGGCTTGGATCGATCGCCATCGTCGGATCATCACCGATAGGATTGATTTTAACGGTCCAAGATCGATCATCGCCGATCGGGATCATGGATCCGATCGATCGCAACCGTTGGATCATCACCGATCTGATTGATCGCAATGGTCCGAGATCGATCATCGCCGATCGGGATCATGGCTTCAATCGATCGCAACCGTCGGATCGTCACCGATAGGATTGATCGCAATGTTCGAGATTGATCATCACCGATCGGGATCATGGCTTCGATCGATCACAAATGTCGGATCATCACCGATCTGATTGATCGCAACGGTCCGAGATCGATCATCGCCGATCGGGATCATGGCTTGGATCGATCACAACGTCGGATCATCGCCGGTCTGATTGATCGCAGCTGTCCGAGATTGATCATTGACGATCGCAATCATTATTTTGATCGATCGCAACTATCAGATCATCGCCGATCAGATTGATCACAACGGTTGAAGATCGATCAATGTCGATAGGGATCATGGCTTCGATCGATCGCAACCGTCGGATCGTCGCCGATCGGATTGATCACAATGGTTCGAGATTGATTTTCACTGATCGGGATCATTGCTTGGATCGATCGCAACCGTCGGATCGTCGCCAATCTGATTGATCGCTATGGTCCGAGATCGATCATCACCGATTGGGATCATGGCTTGGATCGATCGTAACTGTCGGATCGTCGCCAATAGGATTGATCGCAATGGTCCGAGATCAATCATCGTCGATCGGGATTATGGCTTCGATCTATCGCAACCATCGGATCGTCATCGATCGGATTGATCGCAATGGTCCGAGATCTATAATCGTTGATCGGGATCATGGCTTGGATCGATCGCAACCATCAGATCATCGCCGATCTGATTGATCGCAACGGTCCGAGATCGATAATCGCCGATTAGGATCATGGCTTCGATCGATCGTAACCGTCGGATCATTGCCGATCGGATTAATCGCAACGGTCCAAGATTGATCATCGCCGATCGGATCATGGCTTCGATCGATTGCAACCATCGGATCGTCGCCGATCGGATTGATCGCAACGGTCCGAGATCGATCATCGCCGATCGGGATCATGGCTTCGATCGATCGCAACCGTCAGATCGTCGCCGATCGGATTAATCGCAACGGTCCAAGATCGATAGTTGCCTATCAAGATCATGGCTTGGATCGATCACAACCATCGGATCGTCGCTGATCAGATTGATCGCAATGGTCCGAGATCTTTATCGCCGATCGGGATCATGGCTCCGATCGATCGCAACCATTGGATCATCGCCGATTGGATTGATCGCAACGGTCTGATATCGATCATCGTCGATCGGGATCATGGCTTCGATCGATCGCAACCGTCGGATCGTCGCCGATTGAATTAATCGCAACGGTCTGAGATCGATCATCGCCGATCAGGATCATGGCTTCGATCAATCGTCGCCGATCGGATGATCACAACGGTCCGAGATCGATAATCGCTGATCGAGATCATGGATTGGATCGATCGCAAACATCGGATCATCGCCGATCGGATTGATCGCAGCGGTCTGAGATCGATTATCGCCGATCGGGATCATGGCTTCGATCGATAGCAACCGTGCGATCATCACCGATCGGATTGATCGCAATGGTCCGAGATCGATCATCGCCGATCGGGATCATGGCTTGGATCAATTGCAACCATTGGATCCTCACCGATCGAATTGATGGCAACTATCCGAGATCGATCAACGCCGATCGAGATCATGGCTTTGATCGATTGCAAACCGTCAGATTGTCGCTGATCAGATTGATTGCAATGGTTCAAGATCGATCATCGCTGATCAGGATCATGGCTTCGATCGATCGCTACCGTTGGATCGTCGCCGATCGAATTGATCACAACGGTTCGAGATCGATCAACGTCGATCGGAATCATGGCTTGGATATCGCAACCGTCAGATCATCGCTGATTGGATTGATCGCAATGGTCCAAGATCGATAATCGCCGATCAGGATCATGGCTTGGATCGATCACAACCATTGAATCGATCATCGCTGATCAGGATCATAGCTTGGATCGATCGTGATCGTTGGATCATCGCTGATCAAATGGATTGCAATGGTCCGATCGATCATTGCCAATTGGGATCATGGCTTGGATTGATCGCAACCATCGATCATCGCCGATCGGATGGATCGCAACCGTCGGATCGATCATCGCCGATCGGGATCATGGCTTGGATCGATCGCAACCATCGAATATCATCGCCGATCGGATGAATTGCAACCGTCGGATCGTCGCCGATCGAATGGATCACAATGGTCTGATCGATCATTGCCGTTCGTGATCATGGCTTGGATGGATCGCAACCGTCGTATCATTGCCGATCGGATGGATCGCAACCATCGGATTGATCATCGCCGATCGAGATCATGGCTTGGATCGATTGCAACCGTTGGATATCGTCGCCGATCGACTGGATCACGATAGTTCGCGATCATCGTCGATCGGGATCATGGCTTGGATCGATCTCAATCGTCGGACCATCGCCGATTGGATGGATCTCAACGGTCCGATCGATCATTGCCGATCGGGATCATGGCTTGGATCGATCACAACCGTCGGATATCATCGTCGATCGGATGGATCGCAACCATCGGATTGATCATCGCCGATCGGGATCATTGCTTGGATCGATCGCAACCGTCGGATTGTTGCCGATCGGATGGATCGCAATGATCCGATCGATCATCACTGATCGGGATCATGGCTTGGATCGATTGCAACCATGGGATATCATTACCGATCAGATGGATCACAATCGTCGGATCGATCATTGCCGATCGAGATCATGGCTTGGATCGATCGCAATAGTCATATCATCACCGAACGGATGGATCGCAACCGTCGGATCGATCATCACCGATCGAGATCATGGCTTGGATCGATCGCAACCATCGGACCATCGACGATCGGATGGATCGCAATGGTCCGATCGATCATAGCCGATCGGGATCATGGCTTGGATCGATAGCAACCGTCGGATCGATCATTGCTGATCGGGATCATGGATTGGATCGATCGCAATCGTGGGATCAACGCCGATCGGATGGATCGCAACCATTGGATCGATCATCGCTGATCGGGATTATGGCTTGGATTGCTCGCTACCATCGGATATCATCGCCGATCGAATGGAACGCAACCGTCGGATCGATCATCATCGATCAGGATAATGACTTGAATCGATCGCAACCATAGGATCATCGCCGATCAGATGGATCACAACCGTCGGATCAATCATCGTCGATCTGGATCATGGCTTGGATCGATCGCAACCGTAGGATCGTCGCCGATCAGTTGGATTGCAATGGTCCGATCGATCATCGCCGATCGGGATCTGGCTTGGATCAATTGAAACCCGTCATATCGTCGCGATCGGATGGATCGCTACCATCAGATCGATCATCGCCGATCGGGATCATGGATTGGATCGATCGCAACCGTCGAATATCATCGCCCATCGGTTGGGTCGCAACCATTGGATCGATCATCGATGATCGGGATCATGGCTTGGATCGATCACAACTGTCGGATCGTCGCTGATCGATGGATCGCAATGGTCCGATCGATCATCGCCGATCTGGATCATGGCTTGGATCAATCGCAACCGTCGTATCGTCACCGATCGGATGGATCGCAACGTCAGATCGATCATCGCCGATCGGGATCATGGATTGGATCAATCGCAATCGTCGAATATCATTGCCGATTGGTTTGATCGCAACAGTCGGATCGATCATCGCCGATCGGGATCAGGCTTGGATCGACCACAACCGTCGGATCGTCGCCGATCGGAATGATCGCAACGGTCCGAGATCTTCATCGCCGATCGGGATCATAGCTTCGATTGATCGCAACCGTCGGATCATCGCCAATTGGATTGATCGTAACGGTCTGAGATCGATCATTTCCAATCGGGATCATGGCTTCGATTGATCGCAACCATCGGATCGTCGCTGATTTGATTAATCACAACGGTCCGAGATCGATCATCGCCGATTGGGATTATGGCTTCGATCCATCGCAACTGTCGAATCGTTGCCAATCGGATTGATCGCAATGGTCCGAGATCGATAATCGCCAATCGGGATCATGGCTTGGATCGATCACAACCGTTGGATCATCGCCGATCGGATGGATCGCAGCGGTCGGAGATCGATCATCACCGATCAGGATCTTGGCTTCGATCGATCTCAACCATTGGATCGTTGCCGATCGGATTGATCGTAATGGTCCGAGATCGATCATCGCCGATCAGGATCATGGCTTCGATCGATCACAACCGTGGATCATCGCCAATCGGATTGATCGCAACAGTCCTAGATCAATCATCGCCGATCAGGATCATTGCTTGGATCAATCGAATCGTCGGATCGTCGCCGATCTGATTGATCGCAACGGTCCGAGATCGATCATCGCCGATAGGATCATGGCTTCGATCAATTGCAACCATCAGATCTTCGCCGATCGGATTGATCGCAACGGTCCAAGATCGATCAACGCTGATCGAGATCATGGCTTGGATCGATCGCAACCGTCGGATCGTCACCGATCGGATTGATCACAGCAGTCCGAGATCAATCATCGCCGATCGAGATCATTGTTTCGATCGATCACAACCGTCGGATCATCGCCGATCGGATTGATCGCAATGGTCGAAGATCGATCAACGCCGATCGCGATCATGGCTTCGATCGATCGCAACTGTCGGATCGTCGCCGATCAGATTGATCGCAATGGTCCGAGATCGATTATCACCGATCGGGATCATTGCTTGGATCGATTGCAACCGTCTGATCGTCGCCAATCTGATTGATTGTAATGGTCCAAGATCGATAATCACGGATCAGGATCATGGCTTCGATCAATCGCAAACGTCGGATCATCCCGATCGGATTGATCGCAGCGGTCCGAGATCGATCATCGCCGATCGGGATCATGGCTTTGATCGATAGCAACCGTGCGATCGTCACCGATCGGATTGATCGCAACGGTCCGAGATCGACCATCGTTGATCAGGATCATGGCTTGGATCGATCGCAACCGTTGGATCCTCATCGATCGGATTGATGCCAACTGTCCAAGATCGATCAACGCCGATCGGGATCATGGCTTTGATCGATCGCAATAGTCGGATCGTCGCCGATCAGATTGATCGCAACGGTCCGAGATCGATCATCGCCGATCGGGATCATGGCTTGGATCGATCGCAATAGTCCGATCTTTGCTGATTGGATTGATCGCAACGGTCTGAGAGGATCAACGCCGATCGGGATCATAGCTTCGATCGATCGCAACCATCGATCGTTGCTGATCGGATTGATCGCAACAGTCCGAGATCAATAATCGCTGATCGGGATCATGGCTTGGATCGATCGCAAACGTCGGATCATCGCCGATTGGATTGGTCGCAGCGGTCCGAGATCGATCATCACCGATCAGGATCATGGCTTCGATCGATCGTAACCATCCGTCTTCGCTGATCGGATTGATCGCAACGGTTCGAGATGGATCAACACCGATCGGGATCATGGCTTGGATCGATCGCAACCGTTGGATCGTTGCCAATCTGATTGATCGCAATGGTCGGAGATCGATCATCGCCGATCGGGATCATGGCTTGGATCGATCGCAACCGTCGGACCGTCGTCGATAGGATTGATAGCGATGGTCCGAGATCTATCATCGTCGATCGGGATCATGGCTTCGATCTATCGCAACCGTCGGATCGTCGTCGATCGGATTGAATGCAACGGTCCAAGATCGATAATAGCCGATCGGTATCATGGCTTCGATCGATTGCAACCATCGGATCATCGCCGATCGGATTGATCGCAATGGTACGATATCGATAATCGCCGATCGAGATCATGGCTAGTATCGATCGCAACCGTCGGATCGTCGCCGATCGGATTGATCGTAGCTGTCCGAGATCGATCATCGCCGATAGGGATCATGGCTTCGATCGATCGTAACCATCAGATCGTTGCCGATCGGATTGATCTTAACGATTCAAGATCGATCATCGCCGATCGGGATCATGGCTTGGATCGATCGCAACCATCGGCATCGCCGATCGATTGATCGCAACGGTCCGAGATCGATCATCGCCGATCGGGATCATGGCATCGATCGATCGCAACCATCGGATCATCGCCGATCGGATTGATCGTAACTGTCCGAGATCAATCATCGCCGATCATGATCATGGCTTCGATCGATCGCAAACCATTGGATCATCGCCGATTGGATTGATCGCAATGGTCTGAGATCGATCATCGCCGATCGGGATCATGGCTTGGATCGATCGCAACATCCGACCTTCGCTGATCGATCGCAACTGTCATATCGTCGCCGATCGAATGGATCGCAACCGTCGGATTGATCATCGCCAATCGAGATTATGGCTTGGATCGATCGCAATCATTGGATATCGTCACCGATCGACTGGATTGCGATGGTCCGATCGATCATCGCCGATCAGGATCATGGCTTGGATCAATCTCAACCGTCGGACTGTCGCCGATCGGATGGATCACAACGGTCCGATCGATCTTCGCCGATCGGGATCATGGCTTGGATCGATCACAACCATCAGATATCATCACCGATCGGATGGATCGCAACCATCGGATCGATCATCACCGATCGGGATCATTGCTTGGATCGATCGGAACCATCGGATCGTCGCCGATCGGATGGATCACAATGGTCTGATCGATCATCGCCGATCGGGATCATGGCTTGGATCGATCGTAACCATGGGATATCATCGCCGATCAGATGGATCACAACCGTCAGATCGATCATCGTCGATCGAGATCATGGCTTGGATCGATCGCAACATCGTATCATCGCCGAACGGATGGATCACAACCGTCGGATCGATCATCGCTGATCGGGATCATGGCTTGGATGGATCGCAACCGTCGGATCGATCATCGCCGATCGGGATCATGGCTTGGATCGATTGCAACCGTTGGATCGATCATCACCGATCGAGATCATGGCTTAGATCGATTGAAATCATGGGATCATCGCCGATCGGATGGATCGCAACCGTCGGATCGATCATCGCTGATCGGGATCATGGCTTGGATCGCTCCCGTCGGATATCGTCGCCGACCGAATGGAACGCAAACCATCGGATCGATCATCGCCGATCAGGATAATGACTTGGATCGATCGCAACCATCGGATCATCGATGATAGGATGGATCGTAACGGTCCGATCGATCATTGCCGATCGGATCATGGCTTGGATCGATCGCAACCGTCGGATCTCATCATCGATCGGATGGATCACAAACCATCGGATTGATCATCACCGATCGGGATCATGGCTTGGATCGATCGCAACCGTAGGATCATTGCCGATCGGATGGATCGTAACCGTCGGATCGATCATCGTCGATTGGGATCATGGCTTGGATCGATCGCAACCGTAGGATCATCGCCGATCAGATGGATCGCAACCATCAGATCAATCATCGCCGATCGGGATCATGGCTTGGATCGATCGCAACCGTCGTATCATCGCCGATCGGATGGATCGCAACCATCAGATCGATCATCGCCGATCGGGATCATGGATTGGCTCGATCGCAATCGTCGAATATCATCGCCGATCGGTTGGATCGCAACCGTCAGATCAATCATCGCTGATCGGGATCATGGCTTGGATCGATCGCAACCATCGGATCATTGCCGATCGGATGGATCGCAACCGTCGAATCAATCATCGCCGATCGGGATCATAGCTTGGATCGATCGCAACCGGGATCATCGCCGATCAGATGGATCGCAACCGTCGGATCAATCATCGTCGATCGGGATCATGGCTTGGATCGATCGCAACCGTCGAATCATCGCCGATCGATTGGATCGCAACGGTCCGATCGATCATCGCCGATCGGGATCATGGCTTGGATCGATTGCAATCGTCGTATCGTCGCCGATCGGATGGATCGCAACCGTCAGATCGATCATCGCCGATCGGGATCATGGATTGGCTCGATCGCAACCGTCGAATATCATCGCCGATCAGTTGGATCGCAACCGTCGGATCGATCATCGCTGATCAGGATCATGGCTTGGATCGATCGCAACCGTCGGTTCATTGCCGATCGGATGAATCGCAACAGTCCGATCGATCATCGCCGATCGGGATCATGGCTTGGATCGATCGCAACTGTCGTATCATCGCCGATCGTGATCATTGCTTGGATCGATCGTAAACGTCAGATATCGTTGCCGATCGGATGGATCGCAACCGTCAGATCGATCATCGCCGATCGGGATCATGGCTTGTATCAATCGCAAATATTGGATCGTTACCGATCGAATGGATCGCAACGGTCTTAACGATCATCGCCGATCGGAATCATGGCTTGGATCGGTCGCAGCCGTCGGATATCGTCGCTAATCGGATGGATCACAACGGTCAGATCGATCACCGCCATCGGGATCATGGCTTGAATCGATCGCAACCGTCAGATCATCGCCGATCGGATGGATCACAACCATCGGATCGATATCGCCTATCGGGATCATGGTTTGGATCGATCGCAACCGTCGGATCGTCGCCGATCAGATGGATCGCAACCGTTGGTTCGATCATCGCTGATCGGGATCATGGCTTGGATCGCTCGCAACCATTGGATATCGTCGCCGATCGAATGGATCGCAATCGTCGGATCGATCATTGCCGATCGGGATCATGGCTTGGATCGATCGCAACCGTCGGATCATCGACGATGGAATGGATCACAACGGTCCGATCGATCATCGCCGATCGGGCTCATGGCTTG
>UESW01002727.1:72688-117431 GCA_900491605.1 Calamus simplicifolius | reverse complement strand
CGAAAGGCGGAAACCTACGACATCCCAGTACTCGCGAACGGACATCGAAGATTTTAGCGCGACGACACCCCAGCTCTTGGCTAACGACTCCCTAGCTCTTGCGCGGCGACACCCGAAGGCGAAAACCTACGAAGGCAAACATATGAATAAATCGAGGACACTCCTGCTCGCAATATAAAATTTGTGCATTTGCATTAAATATTAATCAGTGTTAATATGAATAAATTACATTCAATTTTCATTCAAAGAAGAATAAAAAAATTAAGAACATTTTTCGACAATGTCGCTAATCTTTTTGTTCAGGCCCTCTCTCAATATCGTCGCAGCTAAGTGTCGCCGGTAATCTCTGACTTCCTCATCCGTGAAATCCATCTTCATATCAGGATTGTCCCATCGAGCAAGACATTCCATGTATCTCAGACAGTATAGCCGCAATCCAGCGATCCGATCGGTTGGCTTGGGCAATCCGAAATCTCTTCCATCGGCCAAGTCATCGCTTCCTTCTTATCGCAGTAGATATGGAATATGTGGCCAAGAATTGTATGCCATTTCCTTGCATTGGCCTTGTACTTGGGGTTGCATTTCATTGAATTTAGGTGCACGAACACCTTTCTTTCCATGTCGACAGCAACCAAATGCCAGTGCGAGTTATCAGAGTTTATTATGGTGAAAAGAAACCGGAATTGGGCCTTATCTTCATCCGATACATTGTCAAATATCGAGGCCCCTGATGTTCCAGCGAGTTCATGAGCAGGTGATGAGGAAGTCAGACACAGAGCGGATATGAAAACTGATGCAAATATGCACTTATGGTATCGGTCCGGATGCTCTGTCCAGTTGCGCATCAGAAACTCCTGGCCGGCATCAATTATCTGCCAATGCAATGTAAACCGATTAATATAATTCTAAAATCAACAACTAGAACAGGTTTCTTGATATACTTACATCATCTATTATCATTTCATTGTTAATGAGATCTTGAAGATTTTTCCTTGTTACAACGCCAGAAAACATATTGGTGTAGACGATCTCGTCGGTTAGTCGTTCGCTCAAAAAATTTTGAATAATAATTTGGTCATCTTCGACCGTTGTGTTGGGCTTTGACGTGCCCACTGTCTTCGCCGACTTTTTAGGACGGGTTGTCTCATAACATTCTCCGACGACCGTGGATGCCTTACGCTTCCTCGGCTCTTTTTTAACCCTCCTAACAAGCGAAGGCACTCCAACGATTTCTATGTCCATATTATCACCCTTTGGCGCAGGGGTGCCAAGTTTATTATCGGATATGGACTCATCTTTATTTTCATTCCCATGCTCTGTTTTATCATCCAATGAATCCCCCTCCAATCTCTTCTCCTCTGCTTTTGCATTCCCCATCTCAATTGGACACTCGGATGAATGGTCCTCCTCCATCTTCTTCTCCTCACTATTTCCATTACCAGGCTCGCGGAGGACCAACTCCAGGGAATGCACCTTCTCTATTTTTCCGTCTCCCTTGTCCTCCTCATTTATTGCATTACTTTCCTTTCTGAGCAGTGATCTGAGGAGGCTCTCAGCAATGGACAGCCTGTGCCTGACATCGTCGAGTTGATCCTTAACGCACTCCAATTCAGTCCTCAACTCGGCACATCCTGCGCAGCTATCCGTTGGTTGAGGGGCGCATGTATCTGTTGGTTGAGGGGATGCTACATTCTGCTGAGTGAGAAGCCAGCGCTCTTCTGACAGTGGTACAGTAGCTCCCTCCATCTGCAACGCAAGTTGATAACAAATTAATATTAAGTGAACATATTGACGCATTAAGTTGAAAATATGGTCAGAGCAATGGAGCAATGTACTAGCTTACCAAGTCGTGAGGCTGCAAGTCGGCAACCCGAACCGACTGGATCTTCATTTGGTGGTCATACCACTTCAACAGCCGGGGCAGTTTATCAGGGTATGCTGGTTCTGCATTGATGTATGCTCGAGGAACCACACCTGAACATGATATTTTTTGGATATTAAATAATGTAATATTAAAAAAAATTATACTAAGAACACTACTTATGCGTCTCAATAATCCTTACCACCAGTGCTGCCGAGCATCCGAACAGGGTAGGCTGCCTCCTAACTTTTTTTGCATTCTTTGAGTGGACCGGCTCCTCAGAACGCAAGCAAGCAGCTATTTCTGGGAGAGCCAGAACAATCAACTCCTTCAATGCCGAAGCCCAGTCGATGCTATCCAGTTGACTTAAGTCATCCAAGTGCTGGATGAGATACCGTGGACATCTCTGATTAGACTTTGGAGCCAAAAACATGGCCAACATGTATGCGATCCAAAGTCGGACGGTGTCCTCGACATCCTCCTGTACCTTAGATGATCGGAGTTGAAATATTAACTTCTCCAAACCTTCTTGGCGAAGATCTAAACCCTGGCCAAACCGTCTGAACAACCTTCCATTGAACAATTGGCTGGACGTGTCGATCTTCTTCCATGAGCTGGAAGTCCCAGAATGAGTGCGACTTCGTCGGCACTGAATAGAACTGGCTTTCCGCAGAAAATGAACTCATCGCCTCCATTGTGACATCTTATGATGTCTGCTAGCAGTCGCCCGTCGACTGTGAACGTTGCATGTCGACGAAGGCACCAAATGGGTCCTTCGAATAAGTTTTGTATGCCGTCTAGTGAACCCCATCTTCCAAACCTTCTGAACATATACGGCCGGCCTACAACTATTCTTAAACAGCTGGGAAGCCTTCACTGGGGGGACTGGAACAATTTTATTGTCAACTGAAATAGGGGGTAAGACATAAGACATACTTGTCATGAAATTTTAAGAGAGGATGTCATAATATTTTAACATAGTGATAAACATACCTGAAGGAGCCGCATCCTCATTCGAACGAAGAACCATGTCCTTGCATTGTTCCGCCATTTTCTCCGTCTGCTTCTTCTTTGTTCGCGGTCTTCGTCCACAAACGAAAGCACTCATCTCCATGAATGAAGTATACGGAAGAATGAACTATGGAAGAAATTTAGGAGACCAGTGGCTTCTCGAGCAAGAGACGAAGGATGGCTTCTCGAGCAAAAGGATGGCTTCTCGAGCAACAGATGAATGAGTGCTCTAGGGTTTATGCCGACCTCAGAGAAATACGAAAGGACACCCGGATCGCCACGATCACATCACAGTGACCCGCAAACCCATAGGAACTGCCACATTTTGCAACTTTTCTCGAAAAGATGGCATGGCTGAGTTACTAGGGTGTCGTCGAATTAGTACTAGGGTGACGTCAAATTCTCGCCTTGTTCAAGCATGGGTGTCGTCGCCTTAAAGCTAGGGTATCGTGAGATTTCAACTGGGGTGTCGCGAAGGATTTATGACCAATTTGAACTAGGGTGTCGCGGGATTCTCTATGTGGTCAGTTTTAGTAAGGGTGTCGTTTCCTTAAAGCTAGGGTGTCGTGATATTTCAACTGGGGTGTCGCGAAGGATTTACGGCCGAATTCGAACTAGGGTGTCGCCGGGGACTCTCTATATGGTCAGTTTTAAGTAAGGGTGTCGTTTCCTTAAAGCTAGGGTATCGTGAGATTTCAACTGGGGTGTGCGAAGGATTTACGGCCGAATTCGAACTAGGGTGTCACTGGGATTCTCTCCGTGGTCAGTTTTAAGCACGGGTGTCGTCTCCTTAGAGCTAGGGTGTCGTGAGATTTCAACTAGGGTGTCGAATGATTTTCGGCCGAATTCCACTAGGGTGTCGTTAGGATTCTCTCCGTGGTCATTTGTAAGTATGGGCGTCGTCGCTCTAAAGCTAGAGTATCGTGAGATTTCAACTGGGGTGTCGCGAAGGATTTATGGCCGAATTTGAACTAGGGTGTCGCGGGGACTCTATGTGGTCAGTTTTAAGTAAGGGTGTTGTTTCCTTAAAGCTAGGGTGTCGTGATATTTCAACTGGGTGTCGCGAAGGATTTACGGCCGAATTCGAACTAGGGTATCGCGGGGACTCTCTATGTGGTCAGTTTTAAGTAAGGTTGTCGTTTCCTTAAAGCTAGGGTATCGTGAGATTTCAACTGGGGTGTCGCGAAGGATTTATGGCCAAATTCGAACTAGGGTATCGCGGGGACTCTCTATGTGGTCAGTTTTAAGTAAGGGTGTCGTTTCCTTAAAGCTAGGGTGTCGTAATATTTCAACTGGGGTGTCGCGAAGGATTTTCGGCCGAATTCGAACTAGGGTGTCGCTGGGATTCTCTCTGTGGTCAGTTTTAAGCATGGGTGTCGTCTCCTTAGAGCTAGGGTGTCGTGAGATTTCAACTGGGTCGCGAAGGATTTTTGGCCAAATTCCACTGGGGTGTCGCTGGGATTCTCTCCGTGGTCATTTGTAAGCACGGGTGTCGTCACCTTAAAGCTAGGGTGTCGTGAGATTTCAACTGGGTGTCGCGAAGGATTTTCGGTCGAATTCGAACTAGGGTGTCACTGGGATTCTCTCCATGGTCAGTTTTAAGCACGGGTGTCGTCTCCTTAGAGCTAGGGTGTCGTGAGATTTCAACTGGGGTGTCACGAATGATTTTCGGCCAAATTCCACTGGGGTGTCGCTGGGATTCTCTCTGTGGTCATTTGTAAGCACGGGTGTCGTCGCCCTAAAGCTAGGGTGTTGTGAGATTTCAACTGGGGTGTCGCGAAGGATTTATGGTCGAATTCGAATGAGGGTATTGCGGGGACTCTCTATGTGGTCAGTTTTAAGTAAGGGTATCGTTTCCTTAAAGCTAGGGTGTCGTGATATTTCAACTGGAGTGTCGCGAAGGATTTACGGCCGAATTTGAACTAGGGTGTCGCTGGGGACTCTCTATGTGGTCAGTTTTAAGTAAGGGTGTCGTTTCCTTAAAGCTAGGGTGTCGTGAGATTTCAACTGGGGTGTTGCGAAGGATTTACGGCCAAATTCGAACTAGGGTGTCGCGGGGACTCTCTATGTGGTCAGTTTTAAGTAAGAGTGTCGTTTCCTTAAAGCTAGGGTGTCGTAATATTTCAACTGGGGTGTCACAAAGGATTTTCAGCCGAATTCGAACTAGGGTGTCGCTAGGATTCTCTCCGTGGTCAGTTTTAAGCACGGGTGTCGTCTCCTTAGAGCTAGGGTGTCGTGAGATTCAACTGGGGTGTCGCGAAGGATTTACGGCCGAATTTGAACTAGGGTGTCATGGGGACTCTCTATGTGGTCAATTTAAGTAAGGGTGTCGTTTCCTTAAAGCTAGGGTGTCGTAATATTTCAACTGCGGTGTCGCAAAGGATTTTCAGCCGAATTTGAACTAGGGTGTCGCTGGGATTCTCTCCGTGGTCAGTTTTAAGCACGGGTGTCGTCTCCTTAGAGCTAGGGTGTCGCGAGATTTCAACTGGGGTGTCGCGAATGATTTTCAGCCAAATTCCACTGGGGTGTCGCTGGGATTCTCTCCGTGGTCATTTGTAAGCACGAGTGTCGTCGCCCTAAAGCTAGGGTATTTTGAGATTTCAACTGGGGTGTCGTGAAGGATTTACGGCCGAATTCGAACTAGGGTATCGCTGGGATTCTCTTTGTGGTCAGTTTAAGCACGGGTGTCGTCTTCTTAGAGCTAGGTGTCGTGAGATTTCAACTGGGGTGTCGCGAATGATTTTGGCCGAATTCCATTGGGGTGTCACTGGGATTCTCTCCGTGTTCATTTGTAAGCATGGGTGTCGTCGCCCTAAAGCTAGGGTGTCGTGAGATTTCAACTGGGGTGTCGCGAATGATTTTTGGCCAAATTCTATAGGGGTGTCGCGGGGATTTCTCTCTATGGTCAGTTTTAAGCACGGGTATCGCAGCATTGGTACTAGGGTGTCGCAGTATTTGGCTTCCCCATCTCTTCATTGATGGTTTCTGTTCACGAGGGAGGCGAGGTACTGCTAGGGTGTTTGCTGCCATTCGCTCTTATCTTGTTGAAACCCACGATACCCTAGTTCAAAACGTTAAGACAAGCATTAGTTGAAAATCCACGACACCCTAGTAAAAAACCCTATCGTCAAGATCATAAACCATAACAACCTCATAACGAAAGAATGTTTTGTGCTGAGCGAGGGGAAGAAAGGGGAAGAAAGAGTTCTTCTTGCACAGATGAAATCCAACGTAAAATGGCGCTAGGATGGAAGGAAAGGGCATTTTCGTCCGCACGCTAATTTTAAAAAAAATGAACTACTTTAAATGCCCGTCACGTTCAGGACGTTACATCGTAGCAGGGCCATACCGCCCGGCACCGTCATCCACGTAGGCTCCATGTGGACCAATCAGAAGAGGCGGTGTAGCCCACGTAGGCCTTGCTGCACCGGGGGCAGTGTACAAAGACTTTTCCTTTCTTGTAATGAAACGGGTTCGTGGGTGCTGCGGGCCCGGAGCCTGGGTCGTTACACTACTTTACCTTTTAAATTCTAATACTACACAAACTAGTATTTGAAGTCTACATAAATGTAAAAACATCTTTTTCGAGCTTGAGAATTCTCAAATAAAGTCAAATAAATCTTTATATTAGCTTGAATTCTTAAGTAATGCTAGAAAGATAGCTAAAATCTTTGTTCGCATTCTCAGCTTACCTCAAAAGGTATAACTCAAGCATTGCATGTACCAATCAAGTTCAAACAATGCATCTAATCTTTGAATAAAAAGGCAGCACTCTGATAAAGAATAATAGTTGCCTCTTGACTAAAGTCACTAAATAAAGTTTTTAATTAACTAAGCTTCTCTAAATGAGTTTTCAAAGCTGAGCTCATCAAATAAGCCTCTCATTTAATTGAGTTTATCAAATAAGCTTCTTGTCTAGCTAAGCTCACCAAATAAAATTTTAGATCATCAAATTCTTAGAAATTAAATTACTAAGCTTCTCCTCTTGAGCTAGCTGAGCTCATCAAATAAGCTCATTAAATAAAATTCTTGACCAATTGAGCTCATCAAATTAACCTCTTAACTAATTAATCTCACCAAATAGGGTTTTGAACCAAATAAATTTATCAAATAGGCTTTTTAACCAACTGAGCTTGTACTAGTAAACTTACACTTGGTAATCAATTCTCAAGAATAAAAGATTGTTACATTTGATTTATGATAATAAAATATAGCAATCAACAAATTATGTTTTTTTTTTTTTAAAAATTACTATAAATCTTTTTATCTCTTAACTAACCCTCTCATCTTTTTGCTAGAATATGAATGTTTTGAAAATAATCAAGATTTTTGTAAACTAATTTTAAAAATATATATATTTTAATATTATAAATAAATAAAATATATTATGTATGATATAAATATTTAGTAATATATTATACAATAATTTAATATGAAAAAAGATCATAAATATTAATAATTTAAATTTAAATTTATATATTGTTATATAAATATATAACAGTATTTTTAAATATTAAATATTATATTTAATATCAAATATAAATATAATATTTAAAATTATTTAATGTAAATTAAATATAATCAAATTAAGTATTATTAAATATTTATATTAAATAAAGAATAGCAAACTTTGGCAAACTTAGATTACTATAAATCAAATATTATAGTTCAGATTATTATGTTTAATTATCAAACATGATAACCTATAATAATATTATATTATCATGAACCAAATGATTTCTATAAATAAAACTACAGTATAATACATAGTTTATTCTTAGTACCGATGGGCTCTTTGCAACCAAATTTGTACTGTATCAAAAATTGCATGCATGTAAGCTGCGGTCACAGTTGGACATTTTTTGTTTGGACGCATACAACTACAGTTGTTGCCATTTTTTCAATGTCTGAAACAATGCAATTTGGAAATTGCAAGTAAAAAAATAAACTATATTAGTTGGATAAAATAGAACAGGTATTATCATCATTTAAATAGAAAGGTGATGTTATCCTCCATCCCCATGCTTACTTTAAATGTAAATATGTTGTCATATTTTAAAAATAAATATTAAAATTAAAATAATTTTATTGATAATATCTTGGGAATCCCTATCAAGAATTAAAATTTTAATCATCCTCCAAGACTTCATGCCATATTGTCTCATACAATCTGAAGAACGATAACATCTGATGACCAGACCCATTAATCATGGTTATCCATGGGACAAGATTTTAAGCACGGTTGTCACGGCCCTGACAATGCGGTGCGCGGCGAGGTTGCACGCAGGTCGGGCCTTGCACACGGGCAATGCCAAGCCTGCAATGCTGCTTGTGTCTGCAAAACCCCGAGGTGGCACAGTGCAGGATGCTGCGTAAGTATATTGAGAGGAGACTTTCCATCGCTGCGCGTGGCTGGAGCACGGGCAGGCCGAGCCGACTCACGGGACAGCACGCTACCCTTGAGGCATGTGGAGAGGCCTTAGGCACATTGCCTAGGTCTTTGATGCGCGTGGGCACGTGTGCGAGCCGACGCTGGGCGCCGGGCACGCATGGCCACGCACTGGGACGCGCAGGGGCGTGCGCGGGCCAACGTTGGGCGCATGCTGCCCTGCGCGGGCGCACACAGGTGTGCGCTTGCGCTGGCACTGGAGGCCAGGCAAGCGTGCAGTCATGTGAGCGCGGGCTCACGCAGGTGTGCGCGTGCATCGACACTGAGCGTCGAGCACACGCACAGTCATGTGCGCTGGCGCTGGAGGCCGAGCACGCGCGCGGTCATGTGAGCACGGCACTGGGGGCTGCTTATCCCGCGGTCAGCCTGGCGCTGGAACGGCCTGGCGCGCGTGGCTTAGGCAGGTGACCCGGCCGGCTGGCGCATCCCATCCAAGCACGTGACCAGGCCGTTGGCCGAGCCAACCTGGCCAGCTTGACTCGCGCACGCGGGATGGATGCAGAGCCAGTGGGCCAGGATTTTGCGGAGGATATCCCGTGATTTGCGCGGATGCACTGCCAGCCTAGCATACGCATCTGCAATGCGGGAGCGCTGCGGCCGGCACAGCCGGTGCGTGCAGGGGGTGCACGCAGGCGCACGTGCGCGCCTGGGCGGTTAGACGGATAGACTGTCCGAGGAGAGATCTGGGATTTTTGGATATGCAATAAGGCTTATCCAATGGATTGAGGCGGTGCTAAGGTCGGTTGGGTGGACCCTAGGCCATGGCATCGAAGGAGATCCAAGTGGAGGAGATTTCCAAAGGAGGAAACCATCCAAGTAGATCCAAGGATCGAACCATCCGAGTGGAGTTCGAGTGGGCCACCAGGCAACCAGAGGAGGGCGCATGAGGTTGGCGAGCAGCTGGATCAGCGGAGATTGCAGTGTGTGAAGGTCTGAGTCAGGCGGACTTGGACGAGGACGGGACGTGGCCGACACGCACAAGCGGTGCACTGGTGCGAGGCATCCACAGGTCAGTTCTTATTGAGTGAGGTTGGGGCGGGCACTTTGTGAGATCTTTGTTAGGGACAAAGAGGAATGTCTTTGTAGCCTTCGGGCAACCTCATTATCCAAATTACTTAGTGAAGAGTTCTTTGGTTGGGAAGGCTGTGCTTCCCGTATATCGTTGTGTTTGGGTGGGACTTGTCTTTGGGGATTTTTATTTCATGTTCTGGGGTCGAGGCTGGTTAGGGGAAGGGATCCTTTAACGCTATCACTGGTAGATGCAAGGACCTAGTGGCCATAGGGAGCGCTTGCACGTGCCAATTGAAAGCCCGGTGACAGACAGGTATCAGAGCACGGTCAAGCAAGTTCCAAGCAAAATGGCGAGAGCAGTAGGAGACCGCATAACCCATTTGGAGGGTATTGTGGGAGATCCAAGAGAGGGATCGACCATGAATCTGGTAGTTGTATGCGCAGAGTTGAGCATGCAGTTGGCTGAGTTGCAGACTTCGCATAATCAGTTGATGGAGGCGCACGAGGGGCTGCTTCGCGACCTCGAGCATCGGAGTCTGCAACAACAGCGATCAGATCTGGCCATGGAGGAGAGATTGAAGCTCCGGATCCATGCTTTGGAGCAGGAGGTGTAGAGTCCAGTCCACATGGTCGGCACTCCGGCAAAGGAAGCGAAGGTCCGGGAGCCTAAGGCCTTCGGCGGAGTCAAGACCGCGACGGAAGTGGAGAACTTCATATGAGATATGGAGACTTACTTCCGTGCGGTGAAGATCCCAGCACCCGATCAGGTGGATCGGGCCTTGACATATTTGGAGGGGAACGCCAAGCTCTGGTGGAGGATCAGGACGGCCGAGGATGACCGTGCAGGGCATCCCAGAATTGAGACATGGGATATCTTCAAGAGGGAACTGAAGGCACAGTTCTTGCCGAACAACACAGGGTGGCTTGCCCGAGAGAATCTACGGAAGCTGCGACAGACAGGGAGCATCCGGGAGTACGTGATGCAGTTCAACAATCTACTTCTAGAGGTGTCCAACATGTCCGAGGAAGATAAGCTTTTCAACTTTCTCGTTGGCCTACAGGGGTGGGCCCAGGTCGAGCTTCGCAGAGGGAGGTGAGGGATATTCCCTCAGCCTTCGTAGCAGCAGAGGCGTTGGACTTTCGTAGTGGTACTACTTTGGGTAGCAGTGGCACTACTTTGGATAGCAGTGGCCAAGGCAAGGGCAAGCGCAAGGGTGCGTCACCACCGTGGGGTCGAGCAGGCAAGAAGGAGGTGTGCAACCACATGCAGCAGCAAAACCAAAGGGACTGGTAACTTTTACTGGATGCTTCATATGCGAAGGGCCGCATCTAGTACGGGAGTGTCCAAGGAAGGTGGTGGTAGCGGCCGTCACCACCCAGGGAGACAAGGCATCTGAGAGTTCAGAGGAGGAGCCAGTAGCGAGGATGGCCCCGCTACAGTCCATCAACACTTTGGCCATAAGGAGGCAATGCCAAGGTTTGATGTATGTGAGGGCTCGGGTCAATGGAAGGACAGTGCAGGCCTTAGTTGATTCCTGCACGACACACAATTTTGTGAGCCAAGGAGCGGCTCACAGATTGGGTCTTGGAGCGCTTTCCAAGCCTTATAGAGTGAAGCCTATCAACTCTGAGGAGATGGAGTCTTTGGGCCAAGCGAAGGCCACATTGGAGGTGGGCTCTTGGACTGGGCGCTGCTGCATGATGGTCTTGCCAATCGACGACTATGACCTGATACTCTGGATGGATTTTTTTATCAAGAGCAAGGCCGTGGTCATGCCTCATCGGAGGGGCATCTTGATCCGGAAGGTAGGCGTCCATACTTCGTTCCAGTGGAGGAATGGTTTAGGACGATGAAGGGTCGAGGCAAGGGAGCGCCCCACCATCAGACTTGAGGTTGCGCGGCAACCTCACGCCTAGGCGACGCGTGGGAGAGCCTAGGCACGGAGGCCCGCAGCAGAAGGCGGCAGGGGGATGGCTCGGCGAGTGAGCTATCCAACCGAGGAGGCATCAGGGGGTGCGCATGGAAGGTGGCCGCGTTGGGACTCGGGAGACTTTGGCCATAAGGGCCAAGTACGCGACAACGAGGTGCATCAGGAGGATGCACTGTGCAGCGGCATGAAGGTCGACGAGGGCATCAAGATTTCAACGGGGGAAGGATTTGTCACGGCCCTAGCAATGCAGTGCACGACGAGGTTGCATGCAGGCCGAGCCCTGCACACGGGCAGTGCCAAGTCTACAATGCTGCTCGTGTCTGTAGAACCCCTGGGGTGGCATAGTGCAGGATGCTGCGCAAGTATATTGAGAGGAGACTTGACGTCGCTGTGCGTGGCTGGAGCATGCGTAGGCCAGGCCGACTCACGGGATGGCACGCTGCCCTTGAGGCATGCGGAGAGGCCTTAGGCACATTGCCTAGGTCTTTGATGTGCGTGGGCGCGTGCGCAGGCTGGCGCTGGGCGCCGAGCGGGCACGGCCACGCGCTGGGATGCGCATGGGTGTGAGCGGGCCAGCGCTGGGTGCTGGGCTTGCGCGCTGCCCTGCGTGCGCACGTGCCCACGCGCTCATGGCCACGCGCTAGGATGCGCATGGGTGTGAGCGGGCCAGTGCTGGGTGCTGGGAGTGCCGCTCCCTGCGCGGGCGCACACAGGCGTGCGCATGTGCCAGCACTGGAGGCCGAGCACGCGCGCGATCATCTGAGCGTGGGTGCATGCAAGCATGCGCGTGCTTCAGCGCTGGGCGTCGAGCATGTGCACAGTGATGTGCGCGAGGCACACAGGCGTGCGCCGGCGCTGGAGGCCGGGCACGCACATGGTCATGTGAGCGCGGCACGGGGGGCTGCTTATCCTGCGACTAGCCTGGCGCTGGGCCGGCCTGGCGCACGTGGCTTAGGCAAGTGACCCGACCGGCTGGCGCGTGCCATCCAGGCACGTGACCAGGCCGTTGGCCGGGCCAACCTGGCCAGCTTGGCTCGCGCACGGGGATTGACGCAGAGCTAGCTGGGCTAGGATTTTGCGGAGGATATCCCGCGATTTGCTCGAACGTGCTGCCAGCCTGGCAAACACGTCCACAACACGGGAGCGTCGCGGTCGGCACGGCCGGCGCGCAGGGGGCGCGCCTGTGTGCACTGGCCTAGGCGGTTGGACGGATAGACTGTCCGAGGATAGATCTGGGATTTTTGGTTATGCCTTTGGGATAAGGCTTATCCAATGGATTGAGGCGGTGCTAAGGTCGGCTGGGCGGGCCTATAAAAGGCTGGGCGGACCCTATGCCATGGCATCGAAGGAGATCCAAGTGGAGGAGATTTCCAAGGGAAGAAACCATCCAAGTAGATCCAAGGATCGAACCATCCGAGTGGAGTTCGGGTGGGCCACCAGGCGACCAGAGGAGGGCACGTGAGGTTGGCGAGTGGCTGGATCAACGGAGATCGCAGCGTGCGGAGGTCTGAGTCAGGCGGACTTGGACGAGGACGGGATGTGGCCAACACGCACAAGCAGTGTGCGGGTACAAGGCATCTACAGGTCAGTTCTTATTGAGTGAGGTTGGGGCGGGCACTTTGTGAGATCTTTGTCAGGGACAGAGAGGAGTGTCTTTGTAGCCTTCGGGCAACCTCATTATCCAAATTACTTAGTGAAGAGTTCTTTGGTTGGGAAGGCTGTGCTTCTCGTATATCATTGTGTTTGGATGGGACTTGTCTTTGGGGATTTTTATTTTATTGTTCTGGGGTCGAGGCTGGTTAGGGGAAGGGATCCTCTAACGCCATCACCGGTAGACGCAAGGACCTAGTGGCCATAAGGAGCGCTTGCGCGTGCCGATTGAAAGCGCTGTGACACAGTACCCCTTTTTTTTCTCCGGCATTTTACCAAACACTTCACGCATGCATGCTGCAAACTAGGTTGTTGAAGCCAGTACCAGATTTAAGAGCATGGACATAGATATGTGGTCTTCCTGGAGGATGACAAACCTTAAAGTAGATTTCAATTAGGCAGTTTTGATGGTGATCTGGGGGTCCATCTCGACCATCTACATGTAGAAATGCGCTCACTTATGGAGCTCAAGTGCACGGAGAGGATACCTACCATCGTGGCCTCATCAAGCCAGCTATCAGACCCTCATTGATTCATGTGCGTGCCCTTGGCCATGCGGGCCCTTAGCCGTGCTGCACTGGCTGTGCTAGGCCATGGCCGTGCAAGGATCTAGCGCACGTGGCACGTGCAGGGCTTAGCGTGCGCAACATTGTTCGTGTGGATGCCTGGTGCATGCGCCGTTGGCCACGGAGGGCTGGTCTGCACATGGCATCAACAGGGATGGCGCGCGCAGTGCATGGGCCCAGACTGCAATGTTGCTCAGACTTCCAGAACTTTAGGGGTTGGAGTTGATTGGAGGCCCCTCAAGAATAGTGAGAGTACTGGGTGCTTCGCAAGATGCTCCATTCTAAGGACGGGCTTGGACTTGGCCACGACACTGGATGGGCGTAGCCATGGCAAACCTTGTGTCGGCAAGTGTTGTCCATGGATGCTTACGTGGCGAAGGTTGAACAATGATGTGGCATTAGCGGACCTGTGCTCGGAGCATAGGCACAACGGCATGAATGGGTGCATGCCAAGAGACCGTGGGCACAGACAAGTTGGTGGATGCTCTTTGGCTAAGGATTCAACCTATCCAGTTGGATAATGAACATGACCATTAGGTGCGTTCGTGGCTAGTCGAAGGCCTAAGCGGGAAAATAGTTGCTGACAAGAAAAAGTTTGGGTGGTTTCAAGAACTTCCTTGTCCATATGGCCATCGGTTGGTATGGCCTAAGACTCAGGCCTAGCAGTTCCCAGAAGTTTGGAAAACTTTCTAGCGATTGGGGAATGTCCACCGCAAATCTATTTATGGCACATATGCCTTCGGGCAATGGACACGCACAGTACGATGAGACTATTGGGGTGGGTCTTTGTGTATACTTGTACTTTTGAGAATTCATTAAAGAAGTTTGTCTTTACTTCTGTCTTGATAAGGGAAGGTTGGCTGAATTGAGGGATCTAGCGCCGCATAAGGTCTTTTGGTGAGAAAAAAAATTTAAGTCCAAACTATCGATCCTGTGACAATGGTATCAGAGCCCGATTATAGGCTCTTTGAAGATTTTCTTTCGAGAGAATTGTTGCATTGATGTCGGCAGGAGGTAGCAACATGGAGGCTTTGAAGGAAAGGATGGCCCAGTTGGAGGCAATTGTCAAGTTGCCTCAAACAGACCAAGCATCTTCTTTATGGGTGCAAGTTGAAGCTTGTCAAGCAACCTTACTTGTGCTGCAGGAGTCGCTGGGGGGCTGCACAACTTCGTATTGATGAGGCGGTGTTAGATATCCGACTAATCAAGTCAGTGGTACAAACCCATCCTTAGGGTGATGGAAAGATCAAAATGAAGGTCCCTGATCCACATTCTTATAATGGCACTCAGAGTGCCAAGGAGCTGGAGAACTTTCTTTGGGATATCGAGCAGTACTTTAAGGCTGCTCGTGTTCTGGAGGGAGAGAAGGTTTCCATCACTTGCATGTATCTTGCAGGTGATGCAAAACTCTGGTGGCAGAGCTGGACCAATGATCTTGGTGACCCGAGATTCACACTTGGAAGGCCCTGAAGCTAGAATTGAAGAATCAATTTCTTCCCTGTAGCACATCTTGGGTTGCCAGGGATGCCCTGAAGAAGCTGAAGCAAGATGGCAATGTGAGGGACTATGTGAAGGTGTTCAATTCCCTCATGTTAGACATCAAGGATATATCGAAGCCAGATAAGTTGTTCAATTTCTTATCCGGCCTTCAACCATGTGCTCAGTTGGAGTTGCGGAGACAAGGGGTGATAAACTTGTCTACCACATTAACTGTTGCGGAAAGATTGGTGGATGTTCGAATAATCAAGTCCCTTTCTGGTCCTTCCAAAAAGTCTCGTCCCACCAACAAGTTTTCTAAAAAGACTCCAAAGTAGAAAGATGGTAGAAAGAAGATAAAGGACTTCGGAAAGGCAAAAATGAAGGCCAAGGAGGATGGCTCTTCTTCAAAGAAGGACAAAGGAAACCCCCATCCGGGTTGCTATATTTGCAATGGCCCTCATTATGCAAAAAACTGTCCAAAGCGGGAAAAACTGAATGCTCTCATTGCTGGTGACTCAAATGAGAGTGATTCAAAGTAGGAAGGCCCTGAACATATTGCTCCTCTTCAAGTGCTTGGAGTTCTTTAAGCGGAAGAAGCAACAACGGATTGACCCCGATTGATGTTTATCCAGACTAGAATCAATGGGCATTGTGTCTTTTCTATGGTAAACATTGATGCCACCAATAGCTTTGTTGCTGAAAGATGGTAAGTCCTTTGGGCTTGAAACTGTCCAAACACTCAAGCCATATCAAGGTGATGAATTCCCAATCTTAGGCTGTGAAAGGCATGGCCTTTAATGTCAAGATATCCATCGGCAACTGAGAAGGCCAATTGGATCTGATGGTGGTGCCCCTAGATGACTTTGATGTCATAATTGGTAATGACTTTTTCATTGGTGCCAAAGTTGCCATTATCCCACATATGGATAGAATCCTCATCGGTGATGAGAGAAAATGTGAGCCCCTTTCTTGCGACGGATCTTCACATGGTGAGGATCCGCCATTGTTGACGGAGGAAGGGGGCGCCGCCCCCTTCCTCCGCCATTGTTGACAGCTGCGGCAAGGCAGGCGCCGCAGCCAGTCAAGGAAGGGGGCGCCGACGCGCCCCCTTCACACGGTACAGGGGAGGGGATAACCCTCCCCTCGCCGCTATATAAGGAGGGGGGAGCACCCCTCCTCCTCCCCCCCCCCCCCCCGGGCCAGCCACAGGTAAGGGAGAGAGAGAGAGAGAGATAGAGAGAGAGACAGAGAGAAAGGAGAGAACCAAGCCGGTTCACGGCTTGGTTCGGGCCCGGCGGAGTGCCCGATGCCTCGCCGGGCCTGGGCGGCGGCCAGGGGCCTCACCGGCGGCGGGCGACCGTCCGGTGAGGATCCGGCCGGCCACGGTGGCCGGCCGTGCCACCGGCACGAGCGTGCCGGATCGACGAGAGAGAGAGAGAAATTGAGGGAGAAAGAGAGAGAGGGAGCCGGCCGCGCGCGGCCGGCTCTGGCCCGGTCGCCGCGGCCGGCCACCCAGGAATTGGCCGGCGGCGGCCCTGGCCGCCGGCATGGCTCCCCCTGTTCGGGTGAAACAGGGGAGGCGGGGGAGAAAGAGACGTGGGCCGGCTTGGGCCGTCCCACGTTGGGCCCTATTGGGCCGGAGCCATTTTGGGCTGCGATTTGGGCCCCGTATTGGGCCGGAATGGAGAAATAAAAATATGGCCCGATTCGGCGTTGATTCTAGTTTCTCGGGATATTTTTATTTTCCCATTCGGGCTTATATATTGAGAGATATTCGAGCCCAAAGTTGGGCCCAGGATTAGACTGGGTAGACCTTAGGGGATGCTGCATTGTTCCAATTTTTGAGATTTAATTGTGGAAATTAATGCTGTAGGTAACCAGATGTCCACATAGCTGATTTACAGTTTGGAATTAGCGTACTGAGGTAAGTAAGCCATTTATTATAATTTTCATAATTTATTAAATATGAAAATTATGGATATATTGCATTATTTGAAAAAATAAGACAAAATGAATTTTGTTATACAATTGGGTATCTGTTATAATTATATGTGATTACTAATATTTTGCAAAGTAATGGATTATAAATGTGCAAAAATTGAATGATGTGATTATTTTGGCTTTGCAAAATATACTGGTATTATTGATGTATTTTATGCTATGAATGTACAAACCACTGTATATGTGATATGAGGAGCTTATGCTCATGATGATGCATGATGTGCTACATGCAAATATGATGATGATATGTGTCGCCGCGGTTCTCATATGATGTGAAATGATGTGAAATGCCAAGAGATACGGGACCCACCTCCACAGGGGAGATATGTGGAGGACACACATCTAGAGGATGTGATGTGATTGATATATTGCATAACGCACACACATCTAGAGGATGTGTTGTGATTGATTATGATATATGGCATAACGCTGGTACCAGGACCCTTCCTCTTAGGGGACATTAAAGAGTGATACACCAGATGGGTGTTGTAGGGCCGTGGGACACATAAGGAAATAATAATTATATGAATACAGTGGATTTGTTTACATTGCATATTTCAGCATTTATTGTATAATTAAGCTTCCAAAATTATTTGAGCTGATGATATACATGTTTTGATAACATGATGAATGTATTTGAAATTGGAAGTTTTATACATGAAAATATGGTTTGATAATATCTTGACGAAATGATATAATAGTAGGCTTACTTATTGAGTGTAAGCTCATATAAATCTTACAATGTTTTTCAGAGCCACAGGACTGAAGAATGGGATCTGGGGTAGTTGGAGCTTCATTCAGAGGAAACTAAGATCCAACATTTTGTTGTAACCCCAGTGACTTATGTATGATGGGCATGTAGCCTAAAACCTATGATTATGATTTGTATTAAGAACCATTTAAATTGGACGATATATAGTTATTACCCCTTCTGGTATTAAATGTTATATTTCGGGACGCCTTGCATGCCAGGCATGCGGCGGGTTGCCACCCCTAGATCCAATATAGGGTCTGGGGCGTGACAGCTAATGTGGTATCAGAGCCTAGGTTTGACCTTAGGGACAAACATAGGATGACACTAACAAAACAGTAGGATGACACTGGGAGGGTAACAACTCTAAGAAGATATAATTTTTCTAATAAATATGTTTTGAAAACTTAAGGGTTTGTAAAGATATTGATTGGAACCAAACTTGGCAGGGAATAGTCATGCCTCGTCACACCAGAAGTATGCGACAAGTTGGAGGTTCCCAGGCTGGTGACTCTGGCCAGCAGGGAGGCCAGCAAACTTCTGGAGGCTCTGGTTCCATCAATGTGGCTGGAATGGCCAGCAACAGCGCCAGACTGAGATACTTCAGGCCCTTGTGGAAATGGTGCAGGCTATGCAGCAGCAGATCCAACAAGTGGTGCCTGCTCAGCCCGGCCCTCCTACTCAGCAAAACCCGCGAGTCGAACCTGAACCACCAGTCCAGCCCGCTCCGCCGCAACCCTGGCAAGGAGGGGGTCGGAGCTTTGCTGAGTTTAAGAGCTTAGCCCCTGCTCCCTTCTCTGGATCCACCAATCCCGCTGATGCTGAGGGATGGATGAGGGAGATGGAGAAGGCCTTCATGGCCCATGGTAGCCAGGAGGAGGAGCGGATTAGATTTGCCACCTACCTCCTTCAAGGGGAGGCATATGATTGGTGGTTGCATATGGAGCAGCGATTGGGTGGACAGCTGTTTCCTGGAGGGAGTTCAAGGAGGCCTTTTTCAACAAATACTTTCCTAGTAGTGTGCAAAGACAGATGGAGTCTGAGTTTCTGGAGCTGGAACAGAAGAATCTCTCTGTGGCCCAGTACGAAGCCGAGTTCACTAGGCTAGCCCGGTTTGCTCCGGAAATAGTGACCACTGAGAGAGCCAAGATCACCAGGTTCACTGAAGGACTGCGACCCAAACTGAGGCAAGCAGTCAATGCATTTGAACTCTCCACATATAGTGCTGTGGTGAGTAAAGCCCTGGTGATCGAAAGAGACATGAATAGGAACCAGAAGGAGTGGGAGCTAAAGAGGAAGAGGAAGGGGTCTCCTTCGGGCCAGTCTTCGGGGCAGGCTAAGAAGAAAGATACATATCAGCCCCCCACAGGACCGAAGGGTAAGGAGACCCGTTGCCCTCACTGCGGGAACTTCCACCCGGGCAGGCAGTGCCGTGGGCCGAGAGGTGCCTGCTTCATATGTGGGAAAGTGGATCACAAGATGGCCACTTGTCCCCTTCGGAGGGAGCAGCTGTCTTCTCCAAATCTTGGGATGAACCAGCCGCAGCAGCCGAGGACCCAGGGAAGGGTCTTCACCCTCACCCAACAGGATGCTGCCGCTTCTAACTCCGTTGTGGCAGGTATACCTGTTACCTAAGTACCCCTTTAAGATTATTTGGTTCATATGCGATATAATGCATTGATCATGAAGGATAAATAGGATCCGCTATATGACATCTAAGACAACTAAACTTTGTGATCAGGGACAATTAAAGTAGGCAACACTTATGCTCAGACTTTAGTAGATCCGGGTGCCACGCATTCGTTTATATCTGATGTTTATCTTGCCAATAATGCATCGTTGACACCCGTTCCCCTAGAACAAGAGTTGCTCATTGCATTCCCAAATGGAGATGTTATGAGGGTGGAGTCTGTATGCAGATCCTGCCAGATCAACGTGGGCGACAAGAGGCTGGAGGCTGATCTAATCGTCCTTCCACTAAAGTCCTTTGATGTTATCCTTGGGATGGACTGGTTGGCCTCCTATCATGCTTCGGTAGACTGTTTCAGGAAAATGGTGATCTTCAAAATCCCTAATCAGCCTGAATTCAGTTTTACTGGAAGCCAGGAACACCTGGCTTCAGTGTTTGTATCAGCACTGCGGGCTGCCAAATACTTGATGAAGGGTGGCCAAGGGTTTCTTGCTGTGGTCAAGGACCTTCAGCAGGAAGAGGTGAAGTTGGAGGATATTCCAGTGGCTATGGAGTTTCCTGACGTCTTCCCGGATGATTTGACCGAATTGCCTCCAGACCGGGAAGTGGAGTTCACCATTGATTTGGTCCCTGGCACTGGACCTATATCCAAGGCCCCTTATCGTATGGCCCCAGCTGAACTAAAAGAGTTGAAGAACCAATTGCAAGAGCTCCTAGACCGGGATTTATCAGACCGAGTGTCTCTCCTTGGGGTGCTCCAGTATTATTTGTCAAAAAGAAGGATGGGAGTCTTCGGCTCTGCATTGATTACCGAGAAATCAATAAGGTAACAGTGCGGAACAAGTATCCCTTGCCGAGGATCGATGATCTGTTCGATCAACTCCAAGGAGCTCGGGTATTCTCGAAGATTGACCTTCGGTCAGGATACCATCAACTCAAGGTCCAGGCTGGAGATGTGCCTAAGACAGCATTCAGGACTAGGTATGGCCACTACGAGTTCTTGGTGATGCCGTTTGGGTTAACTAATGCCCCGGCAGCATTCATGGACTTGATGAACAGAATCTTTAAGCCATACTTAGACCAGTTTGTGGTGGTGTTCATTGATGACATCCTGGTGTATTCTAAAAGCCAGGAGGAGCATATGGACCACCTGAAGATTGTTCTGCAAACCCTTCGAGAGAAAAAGCTTTATGCCAAGTTGCAGAAATGTGACTTCTGGTTGAGCCAAGTATCATTCTTGGGTCACGTAATATCTAAAAATGGCATAACTGTGGACCCAAAGAAGATTGAGGCGGTCGTAAATTGGAGTCGACCTTCCAATGTATCTGAAGTCAGAAGCTTCGTGGGGCTGGCTGGATATTATCGCAGATTCGTGGAGGGCTTTTCTCGCATTGCTCTACCCCTGACTCGCTTGACCCAAAAGCAAGCGAAGTTTGACTGGACTGAGGAGTGTGAGAGAAGTTTCCAGGAGCTGAAACAACGCCTAGTGTCAGCCCCCGTCCTTACCCTTCCGTCAGGATCTGGAGGATTCACTCTATACACGGATGCTTCTCGGAAGGGATTGGGATGTGTTCTGATGCAAAATGAGAAGGTGATAGCTTATGCCTCCAGACAGCTAAAGCCATACGAGCAAAATTATCCTACTCATGACCTGGAGTTGGCTGCTGTGATTTTTGCCTTAAAGATCTGGCGGCATTATCTATATGGAGAAGCATGTGATGTGTACACAGACCACAAAAGTCTGAAGTACATCTTCACTCAGAAGGAGTTAAACTTGAGGCAAAGGAGGTGGATGGAGCTACTAAAAGATTATGACCTGAACCTGCACTATCATCCAGGGAAGGCCAATGTGGTAGCTGATGCCTTGAGTAGGAAGTCCTCCTCGGAGTTAGCTTCTATGATCACCTCTCAGCCTCACATCCAGAGGGATCTTGAGAAGCTGGAGGTTGGATTGCGAGTACAACGGTCCGATGGACTTGTAGCAGCACTTGTACTCCAACCAACTCTGTTAGACAGGATCAAGTCCTCCCAGAAAGAAGACTTGGACCTGCAAAAGATTAAAGAAGCGTGAAGTCAGGGGTTCAAAATGAATTTGCTATAATGGAGGATGGATCCCTGAGATTTGATGGCAGGCTCTGTGTGCCAAATGTGGTGGAACTAAGAGCAGAGATTCTGAAGGAGGCCCACTATTCTCCTTACACGGTGCACCCAGGAGGTACCAAGATGTACAAGACCTAAAGGAAAACTTTTGGTGGAAAGGAATGAAGAGCGAGATTGCTCAGTACGTAGCCAAATGTTTGGTATGTCAGCAAGTGAAGGCTGAGCATCAAAGGCCTGCGGGACCCCTTCAATCTCTGATGATTCCACAATGGAAATGGGAAGATCACTATGGACTTCGTGACTGGTCTGCCTAAGACCCCTCGGAAATGATGCGGTATGGGTCATTGTAGACAGATTGACGAAGTCAGCCCATTTCCTGCCATTCAGAGTTGGGATCTCCAGTGAGAGATTGGCCAACATGTATATTGAGCAAATTGTGAAGCTTCATGGTATTCCCGTATCTATTGTATCAGATAGGGATACTAGGTTTGTGTCCCAATTCTGGAAGAGTCTTCATAGAGCTCTGGGGACCAAATTGAACTTCAGCACAGCCTTCCATCCCCAGACAGATGGGCAGTCTGAGAGAACCATACAGACCCTGGAGGACATGTTGCGAGCCTGTGTGATGGACTTGGGTGGTGCTTGGGACAACCACTTATCTTTAGTGGAATTTGCTTACAATAACAGCNAACCACTATAAAATCTTTTGTGTTTGCAGTGTCTCATTGTCTCTTTATCTATCTCTATCTTACTCACTGCACTTATAGTTATCTTGCATTTGCCCTCATTAATCTCAAGCAAACTATTTTAAAAAGGGCTAATTTTTAAGAACTCAATTCACCCCCCCCCCCCCTCTTGGGTTATCTGGGCCAACAAACAGCTACCAAGCCAGTATCCGATGGCTCCATTTGAGGCTTTGTATGGTAGGAAATGCAGATCTCCCTTATGTTGGGATGATGTGGGGAGAGAAAATTGTTGGGCCCTGAGCTGATTCGCAGACAGTAGAAAAGGTGCAACTGATCAAGGGACGACTCCGCACAGCTCAGAGCCGACAGAAGAGCTATGCTGATGTGAGAAGAAGGGAGCTAGAATTTCAAATTGGAGATCATGTCTTCTGAAGATATCACCAACCAAAAATGTGATGAGATTTGGGATTAGAGGTAAACTGAGTCCACGATACATTGGACCATTTGAGATTCTGAGCAAAGTAGGGGAGGTGGCTTATAGCCTGGCATTACCTCCGGCACTCTCTGGGGTACACAATGTATTTCATGTATCTATGTTGAGAAAGTACATTTCTGACCCCAGCCATGTGATACAGTTTGAGCCCATGCAGTTAAGGAAGGATCTAACATATGAGGAGCATCCTGTGCGTATTGTGGACCGCAAGGATCAAGTTTTAAGACGGCGTAGCATTCCTTATGTCAAGGTTCAGTGGAGTAACCATTCTGAGAGGGAAGCTACTTGGGAGCTTGAGGAGGAAATTAAAGAAAAATATCCTCAATTGTTTGTAACATAGCATATGTAAAGAAAAGAAGATTAATCATATGATCAAAGCTTTGGATTCTAAATGTTATATGAAGTACACAATTTCGAGGCCAAAATTTTTATAAGGAGGGAAGAATGTGAGCCCCTGTTCCATCCGGATCCTCACCATGTGAGGATCCGCCATTGTTGACGGAGGAAGGGGGCGCCGCCCCTTCCTCCGCCATTGTTGACGGCTGCGGCAAGGGGGCCCGCAGCCAGTCAAGGAAGGGGGCGCCGACGCGCACAGGGGAGGGGATAACCCTCCCCTTGCCGCTATATAAGGAGGGGGGAGCACCCCTCCTTCTCCATTCTCTTCCCCCCAGCCTCAGGTAAGAGAGAGAGATTGAGAGAGAGAGAGAGAGAAGAGAGAGAGAGAGGAACCAAGCCGGTTCACGGCTTGGTTCGGGCCCGGCGGAGTGCCCGATGCCTCGCCGGGCCTGGGCGTCGGCGGCGACCTCACCGGTGCCGGGGACCGTCCGGTGAGGATCCGGCCGGCCGTGGTGGCCGTGCCACCGGCACGCCGAGAGAGAGGAGAGAAAGAGAAAGAGGGAGAAAGAGAGGGAAAGGGGGCGGCCGGCACGACTCTCCCCTGTTTCGGGTGAAACAGGGGAGGCGGGGGAGAAGAAGAAGGCGTGGGCCGGCTGGGCCGTCCCACGTTGGGCCCTATTGGGCCGGCTCACGAGCTGTTTTGGGCTGCATTTTGGGCCCCGTATTGGCCGAAAATGGAGAAATAAAAATATGGCGTTGATTCTAGTTTCTCGGGATATTTTTATTTCCCCATTCGGGCTTATATATTGAGAGATATTCGAGCCCAAAGTTGGGCCCAGGATTAGACTGGGTAGACCTTAGGGGATGCTGCATTGTTCCAATTTTTGAGATTTAATTATGGAAATTAATGCTGTAGGTAACCAGATGTCCACATAGCTGATTTACAGTTTGGATTAGCGTACTGAGGTAAGTAAGCCATTTATTATAATTTTCATAATTTATTTAATATAAAATTATGGATATATTATATGCATATTTGAAATGAGACAAAAATGGAATTTGTGATTAGTACAATATGCAATTGGGTATCTGTTATAATTATATGTGATTACTAATATTTTGCAAAGTAATGGATTATAAATGTGCAAAAATTGAATGATGTGATTATTTTGGCTTTGCAAAATATACTGGTATTATTGATGTATTTTATGCTATGAATGTACAAACCACTGTATATGTGATATGAGGAGCTTATGCTCATGATGATGCATGATGTGCTACATGCAAATATGATGATATGTGTCGCCGCGGTTCTCATATGATGTGAAACGATGTGAAATGCCAAGAGATACGGGACCCACCTCCACAGGGAGATATGTGGAGGACACACATCTAGAGGATGTGATGTGATTGATATATGCATAACGCACACACATCTAGAGGATGTGTTGTGATTGATTATGATATATGGCATAACGCTGGTACCAGGACCCTTCCTCTTAGGGGACATTAAAGAGTGATACACCAGATGGGTGTTGTAGGGCCGTGGGACACATAAGAAAACAATAATATGAATACAGTGGGTTTGTTTACATTGCATATTTCAGCATTTATTGTATAATTAAGCTTCAGCTGATGACATGTATGTTTTGATAACATGATGAATGTATTTGAAATTGAAAGTTTTATACATGAAAATGTGATTTGATAATATCTTGAAATGATGAAATGATTATATTATACAGTAGGCTTACTTATTGAGTGTGAAGCTCATATAAATCTCACAATGTTTTTCAGAGCCACAAGACTGAAGAATGGGATTTGGGGTAGTTGAGCTTCTATCAGAGGAAATTAAGATCCAACATTTTGTTGTAACCCCATTGTTTTATGTATGATGGGCATATAGCCCAAAACTCATAATTATGGCTTGTACTAAAGTTATTGACTCTGAATGACATAGTGGTATTATCCTTTCTTGAATAAATTGGATGTTACAGGACGCCTTGCATGTCAGGCATGCGGCGGGTTGCCACCCCTAGATCCCACATTGGATCTGGGGCGTGACAAGTAATCTCCAATATCCATCATGGAATATGATGGTGATGGATGATCACAAAAATAAGATTAGGCGACTCTAATTAAGTGGTTTATGGTAGATTTTGCAAATAAACAATAAAGCGTTCATAAAATTAGTTGCATATTAAAACAATCTCCTACTAATGTGAATGAAGAAAAATAATATAATTTCTTACTTGCTTTTTAGATCGTAGACATTCTCTTAGAGATAGGACATGGGCTGCCAATTCCCGCAGCAGCTCTCCTATTTGTAGGTATTTGTTTCAAGGATAGTACAATCCATACCTCCCATGCCATGGTTCCCATTTTGCGAAGTTGGCCTAAAAAACATGATCAAATTTGGCGAGTTAGAGTTGGAGGAAGATTTGGTTTGCAAAAATTTGATCACCGAGTGCTTTCCAATTGGAACATAAAGATAATTGCACAGAAAAAAGCATTAGGGTAAAAAATTAAAGGATTAATTACAAATAGTTGATAAATAAAAATTACATACCAAGGACTCATCATTTGACTTGGACAATGGGATTGCTAAGCAACTACCACAAGGATTAGCTAGGTGGATCCCTCTTTTTTCATCCAAGGGTTTTATGTAATCCTTCGAACACTCTACATTAAAATCATAAATTCATAATCAGTATCTAATTTTAAAATATTGCTTCTTTCTTGCCATGTAGAAAGAGAATGAATTGAGAGAAAATTTAATATTTTAAAATTTATATTAATATTGATTCACAAAACTGATCAAAGTAGTTTATTTTGTATGTCTTAATCATGAAACATCAATAATTATTGAATTATGCGAAAGACAAGTCATAGTAGGTAGCAGACTGTTTACACCAACCAGATCCAGACTTTTAGGTGGCCTTAGTCCTAAACAATGCAAAATCAGGCCAGATGGCAAGCCCATTAGCAACCCCAACCATAATTTGTGGTACAAGTAATTTGTTTTGCTAGACAGACTGTGCTTCTAGGGTAGATTGAGGAGAGACTAGATTTGTAAGTCTCTAACTGAATAAAGTACATTGGGCCTTGAAGTGATCAGGATGAAGTTAGGACACCATATTCAATTTGCATTTTGATGGTTCTGGCATTGCCTGATTTGCCTATAAGCGGTTGGATTTAGAATTACCTGTAATTCTTTGCTTCATATCTGCATCACCTCCTAATATCTTGCATTTCTTCTTTGCTTCATCCTTCCTCTCTTTAACTATGTAATATAACAATTAAGAACGAAGGCCTAGCTAGGAGAAGAAAAGAGAGGTCCAGAATGTGAGGAATCAGAAAAAGGAAGCTCCAACAACCCACTCAGACAGTACATCTAACATATCATCCAGAGATTATTCCCTTTTTTTTAACCAGACATTTCCAGCTGCTGCTGCATGCCAAGCAGCAGGCTCTAAGCCTTTGAATTTTTGTTCCATGTCAGTGCCATATTCTCTCAATTGATACATTTTCCCAGTGCCATCTTGTTTCCTTGAGATTATCCAACTTTGCAGCACCAGTCAGTTTCATTATCAATTTGAAGATGAGTTTATGAGAAACATTGGTTTTAAGCTATATTTTTGAACAACAATATTCAAATTTGTAAGCAATGTAATATCAATATAAGTATTTGAAAGCTGTACCACTGGTGAAGATACCACAACACGGTAAGTAGATGACATGAAATCCTGGTTTGAGCCAGGAACAACACTGCACATGCTTGAGGGTACCGGAAAAAACCATGGACTGAGAGCTTATGTAACCCAAGAATAGAGAGCATGTGAGTCATGGGTGTACATGAGCTTGGGTTTGAGTGCTTTCTTGAATGGCTTAGAAAAAAGTTTTTTGAAAGAATGTTTAACCTAATCGTAGGTTATGGATCTGGGATTGGGCTCAGGTTTCTGGATAGAGGAGATTGTTAGGGAGTTTGGTTACAGGCTGGTGCAGATAAGTCTTATCATCCAAGATAGATGGTTATTTAAGCTCTATCTGAATGTAAAAAACCTCATAAAAAATAAAGCATTCTCTTTTTCTTCTATATTCTTCTTCTCTATCTTTCCTCACGCACCTGATCTTGGTGGAAGCTGTGCTGCGCAACAGGTGGTATCAGAGCTTGAGAGAGGCGTTTGGGAAGAAAGAAAGCTGTGCAATAAGTGGTATGAGGTTGAGAGAGGCGTTTGAGAAAAGAAAAATCATATCCCAAGTTCATCTAAGAAAAACGGCTTCCAGCATCTAGCGGCTTCTAGCGGGAGGAAATTTCAGCCGTGAAGATCTAGCGCTGTTAACGTGAGTTTCGTGGGGTTCCGCTACGGGAGAAATCGTGAACGCCCACGGCCCACGGGAGAGATACGTGCGCGTGAAGAATTTTTCCTTAAAAGAGGCTTCACAGTCAACAAGTCAAACTCCATTAGGGGAATCCAAATCGTCAGAAGGAACAGATTTCTCCCAAGAACGCGTTTCAGCATTGAAGACGTAAAGCCTTCCGTGATACACCGGCGTGGAGTTTTTTTTGAAAGAGCATTAATTCCATCCAGGTGAAGCGGCTTTGGTGAGGAAGAAATCCAAAAAAAATCAGGCGTTCTAGCATTAAGACGCGGGCGTTTTGAATCCAGCATTATTTAGGGGACGGTGGGTTTTGAACCAGCAACCAAAGAAAAGAAGCGCAATTTATTTGATTGCGAAGAAATCAGACGGAAGTTTTATTTTCCTCCGGCATTAATTCCATGAAGAGGAGCAAAATCGGCCAAAAAAAATCAGGCGTTCTAGTATTAAGAAAAGAAACACGAGGCAACTAACCTATGCAGCAATTTGTTTGATTGCAACAAGCATCTTATCCAAGGGAAGCGGAACTTCTTGGAAGGGCTATAGGGGAGGATTTCAACCAGTATTTCACCTCTATGTATTTTTCTTAATTCATCTCTGTGATTACTGTTTGTAGCCTGATCAACCATGAATAGTGGAAGCAAAGTTGAGTTTGAAAAATTTAATGAAAAAAGGAAGTTTTTCCATGTGGAAGGTGAGGGTTGAGGATTTACTATTGCAGAATTTTCTTGATATTGCTTTGGAATCAAAGCCCGAGGAGATGTCAGAAGGGGATTGGTTGTCTATTGAGAAGAGAGCATGTGTTGCTGATTCAGTTTTGTACAGTATCCTAGATGAGAAGAAACTGAAGGGTCTTTGGGCCAAATTGCATTCCTTATACATGGGCAAAAATATGTGCAATAAACTTATGTTGAAGAAACAATTATATAGTCTTCGGATGCAAGAAGGCGGGGATATTAATGTTCTTCATATTCAGAAGTATGATAGGATATGCAATGATTTAATGACTATTCAGAAGTATGATAGGATATGCAATGATTTAATGACTCTTGGTGTAAAGATGGAGGAAGAAGATAAATCTCTTCTCTTGTTATGTTCATTGCCTATGTCTTATGATCCTCTTGTTACTACACTGCTTTATGGAAAAGAAACACTGCTTTATGAAGATATTGTGTCTGTGTTGAGATCCAATGAGCAACAGGAGAAAGATAACAGGAGAAGGTGTACCTCAGGAGGGCCTCACGGTAGGAGAGAGAACCGGTAGAGGCAAGGAGGTCAGCAAGCATAGCGGCCAATCCAGGTCCAAGTCAAAGAAAGACAAAGGCAAGTTCAGGTGTTACAAGTGTAATGGGGTTGGACATATAAAGAGGAATTGTCCTTTTCGGAAAAAACCTAAAGAAGAGAAGAAAGAAAGGAATCTGTCAGTACTGTTGAAGATATAGGGGTCGAGGAGGACCTCTTGGTGGTTTCAGATGCGCACAAAAGTACAGTAGACAGTTGGTTACTTGATTCAGCCTGCTAACATCATTATACACCGCATCGGTCTTGGTTCGCAGATTATACTAAAATTGATGTGGGGAATGTGACATTAGGGGATAACCATTCTTGCAGAGTGGTAGGAGTTGGCATAGTTAGGATCAGAATGTTTGATGGGATTGTGAGAACTCTTACTCATGTGAAGCATGTTCCTAACTTGAAGAAGAACCTAGTATCCTTGGGGTACCTGAAGAGGAATGATTTTGGTTTCAGTTGTCGTTCCGGGAATGGTGTACTCAATGTCATGAAAGGTGCCATGGTTATGATGAGGGGGAAGAGGCTAAAAAATAATTTGTATCAGCTGGTTGGGTCTGTGATGTGTGGAGGGTCTGAGACAGCAGCAGCAGTGCACAGTCAGCAGGATATGTACCGCATGTGGCACTACCATCTTTGTCACATGGGAGAGCGGGGCATGAGGGTGCTGATGAAGGATAGGAGGGTTCCAGCTTTGGATGAGGGTGTTGCAGAGGTCTGTGAGCCATGTCAGATGGGCAAGCAACACAAGGTAAAATTTTCTACCAGTTCAGCGCACACTATAGGTCCCTTGGGGCTAGTACACAGTGATGTTTGGGGTCCAGCTCCAATTTCGGGCAGGAATAGGGCCAGATATTTTATGACTTTGATTAATGATTTTTCAAGGAAGGTCTGGGTATATTTCTTGAAGGAAAAGTCAGAGGTCTTCTCCAAATTTCAAGCATGGCAGGCTGAGGTGGAGAAGGAGACAGGGAGATATGTAAAGGTGGTGCGATCTGATAATGGTGGAGAATTTACAAGTAAGGAGTTTCTAAAATTTTACACAGACGAAGGCATCAAAAGGCAATTTTCAGTGGTTAGAACTCCTCAGCAAAATGGAGTGGATGAGAGAATGAATTGAACTCTCATGGAGAAAGCTAGATGCATGAGATTGCAAGTAGGATTACCTAAAATGTTTTGGGTGGACACAGTTGACACAACAGCCTACTTGGTGAACAGGTCTCCTCATGTCAAGCTTGATGGGAGGTTACCAGAGGATGTGTGGTCTGGTAGATAGGTGGAGCTTAGTCATATCAGAGTTTTTGGATGTACAGCATTTGTACATGTGGATGCCAGTCAGCAGACCAAGTTGGATGCCAAAGCCCGAAAAATGGTGTTCATTGGATATCCGCGAGGAGTCAAGAGATACAAGCTCTGGGATCCCTTGGAGCAGAAGGCCACGATCAGCATGGATGTGGTTTTTGATGAGAGCTCAGTCCTCAAGAAGCAGGAGGTGGTAGAGGTTCAGCCTGAGGCCCAGTCGGACGCGGGTGGGCAGCAGAAGGCTCAGCAGGGCGCAACTGAGCAATTAACCTCTTATGATATTTTGCCTTTTGTAGGATCGCCAAGAGGACATGAGATTCAGGTGGAGCATACTCCAGATATGTCTTCACATGTGGGAATCAGCGGGAATCAGCCAGATGCATGCTCACGGCAGAGATGAGCAGAGGGAGGAGTCACATCCTGGGATAGGCATCGGCATTGCACTACATAAGCCAAAGAAGGTCATTCGGCAATCGGAGCAATATAGGTTTGGCGAGACCATGTCATATGCATTAGTGGCTACCAGTGGAGGACCATTTACCTACCAGGAGGCAATGACAAGCCAGGATAGAGATAGGTGGGTCCAGGCAATGGCGGAAGAGATGCAGTCCCTGTAGAAGAATTAGACGTAGCGGTTGGTGTCACTGCCAAGTGGAAAGAAGCCCATTGGTTGTAAATGGGTATTTCAGTGCAAAGAAGGAGCCACAGAGAAGGAGAAGATCAGGTATAAGGCTAGGTTAGTGGCCAAAGGATTTTCTCAGAAAGAAGGCATTGACTATAATGAGGTGTTCTCTCCAGTGGTACGACACACATCTATCAGGATGTTGTTGAGCATTGTAGCAGTGCAGAATTTGGAACTGGAGCAGATGGATGTTAGGACGGCCTTCCTTCATGAGGATTTAGAGGAGGAGATTTATATGGAGCAACCAGAGGGGTTTATAGAACCGGGGTCAGAAAGAAAGGTATGTCGTTTGCAGAGATCCTTATATGGTTTGAAACAATCACCGCGTCAGTGGTATCTATGGTTTGATACCTTTGTGAAGAGCATCAGCATGTCTAGATGTGAGTATGATTCCTGTGTTTATTTTTGAATTTTAGAAGATAATTCCAGATTATACTTGCTTTTGTATGTGGATGATATGTTAGTTGCATGCAAAAGTAAAGCTGTTGTGGAGGATCTAAAGGCAGCATTGTCAGCTGAGTTTGAAATGAAGGATTTAGGTCATGCTACATGGATTTTAGGGATGAAAATTTTCAGGAACAGATATAGGAGGTTGCTTCATTTATCTCAGGGGACTTATATCAGGAGAATCTTGGAGAGGTACAGTATGGATAGTGCAAAACCAGCCGCATTACCATTGGCCGGTCACATTAAGCTCTCTAAGACTGTCACCAAGTTCTGAGATAGAGGCCGAGGAGATGTCCAGAGTACCTTATACTTCAGGAGTTGGCAGCCTCATGTATGTTATGGTGTGTTGTAGGCCTGACCTTGCATATGCTGCTAGCCAAGTTAGCAGATTCATGGCTAATCCGGGTAAAGCACATTGGAGAGCTCTGAAAGGGATCTTCAAATATCTTGTTGGCACAGCTAATGTTTGTATATGCTATGGGTATAGTAGCATGGAGGATGGCACTAGACTGACCATGGAGGCTCAGGATCGGGTAGCAGGTTTTGTTGATGCTGACTATGGAGGCGATTTGGACACTAGAAGGTCAACGACAGGGTATGTCTTTATGTTGAATGGTGGTCCAATATCATGGAGGTCAAGTCTGCAGCCAGTGACGGCTTTGTCTACTACAGAGTCAGAGTATATTGGTATTTCAGAGGCTGCAAAGGAGGCTATGTGGCTGAAAGGTCTTGCACTGGAGATGGGGATAGCACAGGGGGTGATCAGGGTATTTTCTGATAGCCAGAGTGCTTTATGTTTGGTCCAGAATCTAGTCTATCATGTTAGGACCAAACATATTGACATCAGATGCCACAGGATCAGGGTGCTTATGGAGGATGGTGAGTTGGAGCTTGTGAAAGTATTTACCAAAGATAACGCAGCAGATACACTCACTAAGGTACTACCTCAGGATAGCTTCTTCAGATGTGGAGCACTGATGGGATTGATGGACCAGGTAAAGCTAACTTTGATGCACCAAGGTGGAGATTGTAAGCTCAGATGTGGCACATCCAAAGTTCAGGAGAGTCACACAGGTTTGAGAGCTTAGGTTACATAAGTTCTCAGGTTCCTAAGTCATTTGGGTCTGCTTGTGACCCAAGAATAGAGAGCATGTGAGTCATGGGTGTACATGGGCTCGGATTTGAGTGCTTTCTTGCATGGCTTAGAAGGAAGTTTTTTGAGAGAATGTTTAATAACCTAATTGTAAGTTACGGATCTGGATCCAGGAGGATTGGGCTCAGGTTTCTGGATAGACTTCCATATTTTAGGGAGTTTGTTAGGGAGTTGGTTACAGGCTGGTGCGGATAAGTCTTATCATCCAAGATGGATGGTTATTTAAGGCTCTATCTGAATGTAACCGGAGATTGAGCGAAACCTTAGAAAATAATAAAGGCATTCTCTTTTTCTTCTATATCCATCTATTCTTCTTCTTCTCTATATTCCCTCACGTGCCTGATCTTGGCGGAAGCTGCGCAACAGTCTAAGGGTAAGCATATAAGAACAGTTGGTATTCAAAGGCCAGAAAGAATCGTTGGTCATAAGATAATCAAAGTAAATAGATTGGCAAAAAGATTCTTGGTGATCCTACTCTATATCTGATGGCCTTTGCTTTCATCTTCCCCTAATTAGCCTTGATGTTTGCTCAATATGGTTGGTTGAACTTCAAATCAAGAAAAAGGCTAAAAAGTTTTCTTTTGGATAAAAACAAGATATTAAGTTAAAAGGGAATAGAAATAAAGAAAAAGAAAAAGAAAAAAACTACTTCTTAGTCTTCAAGAAGAGGATGCTTAAAGCCGTGAAGTGTATAAAATGCCACAAAGTGGCTGACTTTCTAATACATGCATGCATGTCAAAAGTTTCACTAAATTATGCTGATTAGCATAACTACAAAATAATTAAGGAAAACAGCAAACAATTCTAAGGTTTGAAATACTGCCACAATGGGAAGGTGTGAACAGTATGATATCATTCTGGCATGTTTTCAGCACAAGTACATAGCATCTTGGCACCAGACACACTTGCAATGTGTGTCAGTATCTAGTACCGCACCAAGGTCCACCTTCAATATTTGAAACCTTGAACACTTCATGACAACAACCTTTCAGTAACATAGTCCGTAAATATATAGGAACTTGATAATCAACAATACCTCGAAATTGACATCAACTGGCATATTTATGGAACAAAATAATGGAATCCCCTTCTGGTGAAGAAAAAGCACCAAATGACCATGGAAAATATCCATGTCTTGAAAGGTGATGTCCTCACTTGGTAGAGCAATAGCCTGGAATCCACAAGAATTAGATTTTGAAGGTCACCATATTGGACATGGACATTTAAGTTTTTCAAAAACATAGCATATATGATGTTTGAGATACAAACAGAATATATATATATATATACAAGACCTGAAAATTCCAAAACTAGTTTAAAGCTTATGTTATGTATATAACAGAAAAGAGGCAAGGATATTAACAAAATAAATGCACCATGTTATGAAAATAAAATTCCATGACTTGACTAAAATGTGACAAATTATGAGGCTATTATAGTTGTGTTGATGAGAGAAGCATTCCTAGGTTGAACTGTAGGCACACAAGTGTAATGGAAATGGTAGGTGCCTTATTAGTGTTTTTAGATTGAAAGAAAATGTTATCCAACATCCAAAAAAAACACCATTTAGGGATGGGCATTAGCTAGTTTAATCTCACTTTTTTTTTTAGACATTCGAAACAAGCAAGAGATAAAAATATTAACAGAGTAAATGAATGATATCATGAAAAATTAAATACTAAAATTTTGCACTAACACCTTCAAATTTACTAAGAAATGAGGATAAAGAACATGACATGATACTAAAGTTTTAGGCCTGTAACATATGTTTTTATATAGTTAGTGGTTTGTTAAATGCGTTCTATCATTTCAATTTGCTCTGTAATGATAATACTGTAAGGTTGAGATTCAATGATCCTAATCTGACATTCACTTGATGATGTAGAAGTACACCCATGCGAGAAAAAAAAGAACATGAAAAAAAAAAAAGAGAGAATGTTATAGGCAAGGTCTTAAATGTTGGTGGGATGGTTGTCCCATAATCCCAAGTGTCAGGATAGGGCACCATCTTGAGTGTCGGGATAGGATGAGTTTGGAAATCGATTAGGACAGCACACAACATCTACCATCCCCAAGTGTTGGTATGCAAAGCATTCTATTCCATGAAAATTTTGGGATGGCTCCATGCCACAATATTTAAACTATTGGTTCTATGTGTTTCAGGTCTCCAATAGATAATGCTAGTTGCTGGAGTCCAAACTGATACATCTAACATTAGTGAACTCGTTTAGCCAACACCTAACTAAATTCAATGATCTTAGGTGAGAACATTCCTATTACAACTTTCCCAAAATAGTTGAAAAAAAAGGTATATGGTGTCTTTTTTTCCTATTTTATTTTCAATCATGATTTTCTCATCGTTACTTCTAAAACTTCTCCTTTGCCATCAAGTTGTTCAGCAAAACGACTAAAAATAATTGAACTTTCCTATGAAATCTACTCCCTCTAGATTAAACAATTGTTTAGACTAAATCTATAAAGTGATAAAATCATATTATTTGAATATTTAGCATAATCAATTGGGATGATACTAGAATGAATTAAGAGTTGACTTCTAGTAGTTTTGTATGCACAACAACATCAATGTGCCAATCCATAAAAATATTCATAATGCATAAGTTTATCAATACATTGTCGCTTTACTAAGCATGCATCCACCCCTTGTGATAAATATAATATCATTGATCCTTGCAGCACACATCATCATAACCAAACACATTTTGCAATTTACAATAATTCATACCCATGTTAGAAAAATATTCTGTGTGCTGAAGAATTTGACCTGCCATCTTGCAAGCAGAGACTTCTCAGCTCTACATCTAGCTAGGTAATAGCTTCCAACAGCCGATACCATGTCTTCCGAAGGAGCATTGGTAAGAATATAGAAAAAACCATAATGGTGTTCCAAAAAAATATTGCACACCAGGAACACATTTCCTAACTGGCCTAAGGCCATCTTTTACATTTGTTGCATCAATCACATAAACCTGTAATGAGATAAAAATCAAACATAAAATAGATATAGAAATGTGACCTTCCTCATCAGATGACGTCCTTGAGTTAGAATTGATGGTGATAAACTTGCCATCTTTTGTGCTTGTAATGATCTGCTCCATCTGATCCCAATTTTGTGCAAAATACTCTGCCAACCAAAATGAGTCCAGAACAGTAAAACAAACTAAATGCAAAATCACAGTTTTCCTTAGATGAATTTTCCAATTAAAGAATCCAAAGATAAGGGAAGAGAATTGCCTTTAGGCCTCTGAGTTTCATCGCAAAGTGTGTACAATAAACAACTGCAATCCTTAGCCCATGCCAAGCTAACAACCCCCTCTACTCTGGAACTTGAAATGATATGTCCAGATCTAAGGTCTTTAATTTGAAGTACAAAAAATTCACTACCAGAAGTGTCCAGTGTATATGCAAGGAACTTGTGGTCTGGAGAAATTCGACAAGTCCCTATATGAACATAACCTGCATGTATTTCGACTTATTAATAAGCTAATTTTACCAAGGTCATATAAAGAAGATGGAGTAGAAGTTAGTAGATTCCATGTAACCAGGATGAAAGGAAGATAATTGGACCAGAGACCAAAAGGAGAGGATAAACCAACAAAAAGCGAGAAAATATCAAAAGTAACTAGCATACATGAAACATGGTGATTATGTTGCTAGTTGAACCAATAAGATAAAAATAAATGTCAAAATTCTTATTAAGGCTAAGCAAGCGGTGAAATTAGGTTTCAGATGGTCTCACAGGTGCCCTAAGAATGCTCTTTGAGGAACTTGATAAGTAAACAATAGAGCAGTAGCAGGGCTAAAACAAAAGGGAGGCTATCATTGAAACACAACCCGAACATGTAGTAAATTACACTCTAGATAAGATATAAAGTAGTTCTCAAGAAAGGCTGCAGGCCAAAATCAAGTACATAATTTACATTCAAATGGGAGAACATGATATAATTAAGGCAATGTATTATCAGTTGATCACAAAACCAAGGTCAACAAACAACGAAACAAACAAACAAACAAACAAACAAAAAAAGTAATATCAGAAACACATGCCATGTTTTTCTGCTATATCATTCCAATCAAGCAAGATCTCCTCCTTTCCAAGGCCTCTCATGTAATTGAGGAATGCTTCTGTGAAACCATCAGCAAGACTAAACCTCTGACACAGGACAGGATATTCCTTTCCCTCAGGGATGTATTGATAATATAACCTGGTCCAAGAAATTAGTATCCAATTAACATAATTCAAAACTAGTACGAACAACACACACACACATAAACCGATTTAAGCACATAGACAAATTATATCCAGGCCACAATATCGCCAACGCCATGAACTACTCATCCAAGTTGAAGACTAGTTAGAGTCCAGATAAACAAAGCTCAAAAAATGTAGGATTCACAATGAGCATGCATTATGCTTCCATTACATGGTTTAACTAGCATGAAACCAAAAGAAATGAGCATGATTTCACTTTTGTTCAAAGTAAAAGTGAAGTATGAAATAGTAGTAAGTCCTGAGATCTAAGACACCCAAATGCTGACACGGTCTTCGACATAATGCAGTATTTCAAGGACTGCAAGTTAACCTTCTTTAAACTTAATATAAACATACTCATAAAAGTTTTGCACATCTGATCATGTATCATGTTAGGAGCCACTCAACCACTAGGAGACGGTTTGGAGTGACATAACGACAAAAGTTATATATGAAGTGTTGTTGCGGAACTCCGTTCTTTGGCTTGGGCGCGACTCATGTCAGGATCCGGGTGGCGATTTACTGTCTAGGTGAACCTGCAAGACAGTCTTCATGCAAGAAGCATTGGAGGTGGCCCATGCGGAAGACTTTCCGACACCTAAGTCAGTGAAGATTCACAACAAATAGATAGGAAGAGAAGACTCCTACAAAAGAGTCCCTCAAGAATGGCTTCTCGAGAACCGAAAACTTTGCTTGAGCCTCAATGGGTTTTCAGTGAAAGAGTATATGTACCTAAAAAAATTTTAGGACAAGGTATTTATAGGCTATCTGAATATTGGTGGGTTATTTACCTGACTCCTTAAACGTGTCTTGGGAAGTGAGAAATCGGTATGATTTGAATCTGATTAGAATCAAGTTAATTATGAGGCCGATGAGATTCGAATCTTGTTTGTTACGAGGATCCATGGCCAAGGAAGCTGATTGGGGCTTTAAGATTCGATTACTTGATTATTTATAGGCAACAGACCATATTTAGCTTTATTTCCTTCTTAGGATGCTGGGAGCTGATGTAACTAAAATTTTGCCGCATAATTAGGGGTTTAAATCTCTGTTGATCATGGTCAGAGGGTTATACTCAGCTTTTAACTGTCCTTGACTTGCCGAGGTGTTGAAATGGCTCGGCCTTGCCAAGGTATGAAAATGGCTCAATCATGCCGAGGCACAACAATTTATCTTTTTCCAAGTGTGATATCTGGTGAACAGAAATTGAAACGCAGGTATTGATTCAATGATAATTTTACCCCGCATCACATGCCCCCTACTCTCTATTCCGAAGCATAGGCTCGGGCATAGGGAGTAGAGTTCCATATGGCTTTATCCGATTTGGGAAATTCAAACTGACGGAGGTATCATGCTATCCTCATAAATGTCATGCCATCGTTTCATCATTTCGTCCAACCATATGAAAAGAAACCTTTCATTCCCTTCCATTGGCCGTAGGCAGAATGACACATGGAAGATTTGGGGTTTAATATCATTCGGACCAAGGTTTTGCGACGCATAGGGATCCTCGTCGAAATGGTTTAAAAGGAATTGAGTGGCGCTATCCTCGGTTATGCTTTCTTCTTTTCTTCCTCTCCAGAGATCGAACACCTTCATCCAGAGAGCAATATGGCATGTGCCTCTTCTATTAATCTTGGAGATATGGAGTGTCCAACTGACGTCGCCTCAACGATAACTCCGGCAGACTTGGAAGGCATTCGTCGGGATTACTGGTTAACTAGCGATATCCGACTATGAGCCCTTGGTCCTGAGTAGAGGGTACCTGACGAATTGGAAATGAAAACATTTTTCTACGAGGAGAGCTTCAAAGTAGGTCTTTGTTTTCCTCTTCATCCCATAGTGAAAGGTATAATGAATTACTATGACATTTGCCCCACCATGGTCACACCAAATAGTTGGCGTTATATCATCGGGTTCATCTCCATGTGCACATTGGTGGGGGCAACGGTGATAGTTCCTCTGTTCCGGGCCTACTATAGTCTTCCATCCTCAAAGGACTCAGCCTGGCCTTATATCGGGCCACGGAAGAACTTCAAGAGGATTTTGAAAATTCCGACCTCCATCAAAGGATGGAAATCTCAATATTTTCTCATGGAATGGGACGCCGAATACGATTTCCCCCATCAATGGGCGCCTTTCCCTGTGAATCCAAACAAGCCTCCAACATTGTCGAAGCAGAAGAAAGAAGATTTCGACATTCTTTACGATAGCAAGGCGCTTTTGATCGGTACTGTTCTGTCCGAAGAAGTCCTTTACAATGCTGGACTAAGCAGAATCGATCCTCGAGGTAAGTTCTACATCACTTCTCCTATATTTTGATACATCTATCTGGGTGCAACCAACCATCGAATTGTTCATGTGTTGCAGCAATCAGGTCCGAACTTGGGGCTCAGATGAGAGAAATGCTCGAGGTCGACTATGGTGGTCCGAGCAAAGGGGAGGGCACGAAGCGCCACCGAGCCACTTCGTCGACTCCTGCGAAAGGGAAGAGAGCTAGGCTTGAGCAGAAGCCATCTTCTTCATCCCCTTCCAAGCTCCAGCTGGCTCTGCCGAGCCATTCACAGGAGTTAATTAGGTCCCGATCCTCAGCCCTTCGAGAAAAGGCGTTAGGGAGGAGCCGAATCTAGCCCCTATCGTGGTACTGGAATCTGGGGAGTAGACGCCAAGGAACGAAGCTGAAGAAGTAGTGGCTCAAGAAGAGCTGGGACCCGGTCATCTACCTGAACCAGTGGATGACGATTTTCAGGTGACAGAGTTTTATTACCCTGTGGCTGCCGACATATATTACTTTGAAAAAGATGACCCCGAAGGTTAACAAAAATTAAAGGAATTTCCTTCTGAGAATCATGCAGTTGCTCCTGCAGCGAGCAAACCTCACGGTGTCTCACCCACGGCGGAATCTCCTCGTCGAGGAGAGGAAGAAAGTAGGGATCCATCGGTTGAAGAGGGGGCTCCCTCGGTGAGGATAGATGAATCAGGTCCTTCAGGAACATCGACAGGTGATGAGGAGGGGAGAATAGGTCAGCTTAGCCCTCTCCTCCATCCTTTTGGTCATCCTACCGAGGAATTGCGATCCCGAATCGATAATTTTTTTAGCCTTTTTTATTCAAAAGAAAATGTTATTGTTCCCAAAGAGGGGGAGGACGAACGTCGGAAGGTCACCTTTAAGATTAAAGGATTAGAAATGCCCTTTGACTTGGAAGACTACGTACCTATCCCCAGCCAATACATCCTGAGAGACATGAATACTTCTTACATTCGGGTGAGCTTTCTTTCTTTCTTTGTCTTTTTGGATATTTCGCACAACTCCTTAAGATTAACTATTTTGTTCTGTTGTAGGCAACCCTCCTCCAGCGGGTGCTCTATAGGCGTTTAATTTCCGCCAATGAGTGTTACAGACAAATTTAGCACGAAGCTAAGGCGCTTCATAATGAAATAAGTTTAGCCAGTCAGCATTCAGAAGAATTAACAAAGGTACGAGCTAAGCTTGAAGAAGCCCGAAGATCAGCCAAGGAAGCCCAATCAGAGGCATCAAGACTCCAAGCTGAGGTTACTGATCTTGAGGAGGCTCGAAAATCAGCCGATGAAGCTTGATTGGAGTTGTTGAAGTTCCGAGCTGAGGCCCTAAAGGAGATTGATTCCTTAAATGGCAGGATAGCTGAGGAGAAATGCTAGTTCGAGAGTCGGTTCGCATCTTATCAGAAGCAAATCGCCGACCTTACGGCCGAGTTACGCCAAACGCAACTCGATGCCAACAAAGATCGAGCGAGTCTTGAACACTCCTGGCAGGATATGAATAGGTATAAAAAAGAAAGAGAAAAGTGTCAAAGGATGGCCAAAAGAGCGAAAGCTAAAACTACTCGGCATGCTGAAGAGGTGCACTTTTCTTCCACTCCTGTGCGTTGGCCCATTTCCTCCTTTTAATTGAAGTCAACACAACTGTTTATTTTGTTCATTATTATGTTTTCTCAGCTAAAAAAGACTAAGGTCGAGGCGACTGATAAAGTAAAAGTCCTGACCAAGGATTTAGCCTCGAGCCAAAAGAAATACTTCGAGCTTGAGCGTCGGATAATTGAAGTTGATGATCAGATCACTTTGATGGTAGAGAAATACAAAAGCTTGGCGAGTTTACCAAGGTGCAACTTCAGTTTTCTAAGGAGGCATTTCGAATTAGGGCGAATGACATATGGGCGAGAGTAATCCAAGAGATCCGAACATCGACCTTTTGTTCTTGGAGACTGAGAAATATTGTTTTCTTCCATCGGCAGCCGAATCCTTGGTGGCGACTCCCTCGTCCATTAATGTTGACGAAGATGACAAAGACGCCCCCAACATAGACTTTAAGGTTGTTCAGAAGGAGATCCGATCAAGAATCCCCTAAAGCTTACCCAAGGAGCCGAATCTTCACAACCCGCGATCGTAAAGGATGAAGCCTCGCAGCTGATCGTCGGTGGGAGTGTGGCATTAGGGACATCCCTCGAGGAGGTCGATGTCCCTCCAATTGTTGGGGGAGTAGATCAGGGTCAGACCACCCCGAGTGTTGCCGAAGTTGCTCCTAGTGACGAGGCCGAGCCTTAGGGATTTGTTTTTCTAGCATTCTTCTCCTTTTTTGTAACCTGAAAGGCTTATTATATGCTTTGTACTATTAATCCTTATAAATGAGATTTCATTTTTCACAGCATCTCTCACTATCTGAAATGTCGTATATTCGATAGTTTTTACTAAGTAGAGCGGGTAGATCGGCCGTACCAGAGTTTAGGAAGTCATTAGTAATCTGACTTAAGCAAATTGATAGTTCAGTTTTTCCGAGGGTGGAGAATTGGCTTGGTTTTGCCTGAGATAGGAGAAATCACTCGGGTTTGCCAGGTAGGCCATCTGGCCTTGCGGAGATGAAGGATATCGCTAAGCCTTGCTGAGATTTGTTAATAAATCAATTTTTTTTGAACCTTGCAGAGACCTTCACCTCGCAATTAATGTGCCCTTTTTCGATGCAGGCTTACCTCTTTCATACGTCAAGCAATCAATTGCTCTTTGGTCCATCCGCTTTTCTAAAACGTCTTTTCATAGCTGCCCGCACTTTTGAAAACAAAAAACAGTTATGTGCATTTAAATCGCTCGATCCGGGAGATCTTTTACTTCTCTCGCATTCCGAGGGGAGACTCTCTGTATATCCTGCAGAACCTATCGAGATGATGACACGTGGTCGATCTGTGGGTTCGAAAAATGCTTGCTTCATTGGGCAAGGAGAAATTCCTTGAATTTCGCTCGCGGGAGAGAGCAGATAGGCGACACGTGGCTCCCAGTTATGGCGATCGATGCGCCTTGAATCCCGAAAACTCCTCTTCATTGATGGAGGTTGTCCCCGTCGAAAAGCTATAAAAGGGGAATGAATGGGATGCACTGAGCATAGTTGGAGAGCCTTTGTCATCCTGAGAGTGGAAGAAAATCGATGAGGTCTTTTCCATGTCAGAGGCGGATGTTAAAGGGTCGGCCTTCTCTTGCGAGATTTGGCCTGTTTTTTATGATTCAGATGAAGAAGTTGTTGAAAAGCAAGCCACTCCCAAGAAGTCAAGGAGTATGATCTCTCCTCGGAGTTCAAGTGTGAAGAGCAAAGAAGAGGAGAGAATGAAGGAAGGAGTTATGGAGGTCATACGTGAAGCGCAAGGAAGGACGTATAGAGGTCACACGAGAAGCGCATACGGGCGCTTTTTACTTGACTCTATCCATCTGTTGTGAAGCCACAGAGACCACTGAAAATGTAATTTCTGATGGGCCTCAGATTCCATAGGCTTTCCATCAACACTGGTAGCCCTTGATTCACCTGAAGATCCATTAGGTGGCTTCCTAAGGAAAGGAAAGCCGAAGGTAAGTGTCGTCGGGCGGCTTCTTCTTCCCATACTTTTACCCGATGCCTTGGAGATCACAACTCAACAAAGTTCTTCTCTTTTCTGATTTTTGAAACAGAAACCCTGTCGATGCAACGTTGGCAGCCAAACTTATTTTTTTGAGTATTTTCTTGTATTTCCTATGCTATAAAGCACTTGTAATTCCCATGATGGGCTATAATTTTTTGTAATGAACTATTTTGAAATAAAAGAACTTTAAATTATTTATCTTCTTTTGTCATTTATTTCTTTTCTGCTAAGTGTTCGTAATTCCGACGTACCAATGCCTCTACCTTATTTCGATACATAAATCACGCATAAGCACATTAGCTTCTTTATCTCGGACGGAGTGTAGAACAAAGGCTCGAGCCTGCCGAGATATAGAAACACCCAATAGAGCACTCCTCTGTTGAGGAGGACAAACACCTAGTTTTTCTGAGTTTTCGAATGATTGTACTCGACTGCATGAAAGTCATGGAGTGCTAGGAGTGTTCAGGGACTCAACTTTTGCTAAGTATCTTGATGATTTAGCTTAGTCCCACTGATGCTCACCGGACAATGTTGAACCTTCGGGGACGTAGTGCTTGACTCGTCTTAGATTATATATGAAGACTTAGGCAGCTTTGCTGATACTTAATTGAGGTTTGGTCATGCCAAAACTCCTTGAGTATTTTTACTCAATTTACGAAAACTATGGTGATTGGTGAATTGCTCGGTCGTGCCGAGGGATAAAGAGGATTTTTCCTTGCTTCGTCAGGGTACGGAGAAATAGCTCGGCCATGCCGAGGTTCGAAGAAATTGCTTGGCCCTACCAAGGTATGAAGAAAGATTATATTTTACTTGGCACTGCCAACGTACGGAGAAATAGCTTGGCCCTGCCGAGGTTCAGAGAAGTTACTTGGTCATGCCAAGGTACGAAGAAATATTATATTTTACTTGGTACTGCTAAGGTACGAAGAAATAACTCGGCCTTGCCGAGGTTCGAAGAAGTTGCTCGGCCGTGCCGAGGTACAAAGAAAGATTATATTTTACTTGGTGCTGCCAAGGTACAGAGAAATAGCTCAGCCTTGCCAAGGTTCGGAGAAGTTGCTCGGCCATGCCGAGGTACGAAGAAAGATTATATTTTACTTGGCATTGCCAAGGTACGGAGAAATAGCTCGGCTCTATCGAGGTTCAGAGAAGTTGCTCGAGGGTCGTTGATTGGGCGAAACCTGTCCTTCATCAACAACTTTCGGAAGAAGTGATCGAGATAGAAATATTGCAAATTTAAAAGTAAAGTTTCATATTGTGAGAAAAATGATCTTGGTATGAGTGTACTTTACTGATAATATATCTGGAAGTTGTCATAATTCCATACTCGGGGAATAGACTTTCCGTCTTGATCTTGAAGTTTGTAGGTGTCGGGCCTAGGACCTCTGCAAGTTGATAGGAGCCTTCCCAGTTTGGAGATAACTTTTCTTGCTCTAATGGTTTAGAGACAGATGCCTTGCAGAGCACAAGATCACTAGGGAGGAAGTATTTTCCTTTTACTCAGGAGGAATGATAACGGGCTATCTTTTGTTGATAGGCTACCATTCGGATCCGGGCTTTCTCTTTGACTTCTTCTATCAAGTCAAGATTGGCTCAGAGATATTCGTTGTTCGATTCCTCCGAATAACTCTCCACCCATGGTAAAGGTACTCCTATCTCCACAGGAATGACAACTTTAGTGCCGAAGGTCATTTTGAATGGAGTTTCGCCCATGAAGATCCTCTGGGTGGTTTGGTAAGCCCACAGAATATGGTGGAGCTTATCTGCCCATATGCCATATGCCCTGTTAAGGCAAGCTTTGGTTCCCTGTAGCAAGGTTTGCTTTGTTACCTTTGTCTCACCGTTGGCTTGAGGGTGCCCGACCGATGTGAGCTAATGGCTAATGTCATGATCTTCACAGAACTCTTGGAATTTGGGATTGTCAAATTGTCTACCATTGTAGGTGATGATGGTGTGCGGAAGGCCGAATCGACAAATGATGGATCTCCATAAAAAATTCCTAGCCTAAGCTTTAGTTATATGGGCGATTGCCTCGGTCTCGACCCACTTGGTGAAGTAGCCGATCGCTACGAATGAAAACTTCCTTTGTCCTGTAGCAAGAAGAAAAGGGCCGAGGATGTTCATTCCCTACTTAGCGAAGGGCCAGCCAGATAATATTGGTGTCAAGTGAGCAGAAGGGAGTCTCTGAATATTTGAATGTCATTGACATGAGTCACAGGCTCGAACGAGATCATCAGAATCCTTCTGCATAGTTGGCCAATAGTATCCTTGGCATAGCACTTTCTG
>UESW01002727.1:51887-72275 GCA_900491605.1 Calamus simplicifolius | reverse complement strand
AAGATACCGTACCATATTTGGTTCCCGAGCTTCAAATTCTCCTTGCATATGACCGACAACTAGCTAGGAGTCGGTGTATGCATTCAATCTCTTCACTTTCAAGTCGCGGGCGATCTGGAGTCCAACAAGTAGAGCTTCATACTCTGCTTTATTATTAGATACTGGAAAGGAGAAACGGACGTCATACTCAAAGGTCGCACCCTCTGATCTGGTGAGGACTAAGCCAGTGCCAAAACCATTCATGCTGAAGGATCCATCTGCATGAAGCAGCCACAAAGCTTCAGGCTTCGGTTGTTCAGAAATATCCAGAGTGGAGGCATCCTTAGGTATGGTACATTCAAGGAGAAAATCTGCTAGAATTTATGCTTTGATGGCTGGACGAGGCTGATATTGGATATCATGTTCACTCAGCTCAACGACCCATTTGGTCATCCTTTCCGATACTTCTGGACGATGGATGATTGACTTGATAGGTTGGTCGGTTAAGATTACCACAACATGTGCTTGGAAATAAGGTCATAACTTTTAGACTGATGTTATCAAAGCCAATACCATATTTTCAATATGAGTGTACCTTATCTCAGCGTCCCAAAGTAATTTGCCGATATAATAAATTGGTTTTTGGATTTTATTTTCTTCTCTGATTAGCACAGACCTGATGGCACTCTTTGAGACCACCAGATACAGATATAGCGTCTCTCTGAGCCTCGAGCTACTGAGAAGAGGTGGTGAGCCAAGGTATTTTTTGAGATCCTCAAAGGATTTTTGACAGTCCGGAGTCCACTGAAAATTCTTAGCCGATCGAAGTACCTTGAAGAAGGGCAAACATTTTTCGACCGACCGAGCAACAAAACGATTGAGGGCCGCTATCCTTCCGGTAAGACGTTGCACCTCTTTAATCGACCCTAGAGGTGCCATCAGCTGAAGAGCTTGAATTTTCTAAGAATTTGCTTTGATGCCTCGCTGGGAGACCATGAAGCCCAGGAACTTCGCAGAGTTGACTCCAAAAGCACACTTGGTTGGATATAGCTTCATCTAATATCTTCTGAGTGTCACGAAGCTCTCTGTAAGATCATCGATGTGCCGGGATGTCTCTCCAAGGTGGCCCTCAGCGGTCCCGTCTCTCCTATGCGGCCCTCGGCAGCCCCATCTCTCCAAGGCGGCCCTCAGCTCCTAGGCAGCCCTCAGCAGCCCCGTCTCTCCAAAGCGGCCCTCGACAGCCCCATCTCTCCAAGGTGGCCCTCGGCAGCCCCATCTTTCCAAGATGGCCCTCGGCAGCCCCGTCTCTCCGAACCCAGCCCCAACGCCGGTTGCGTTACTGACCCCCATGTCAACTTCGGATGGGCTGCGATGCCTACGTGGCCCCCGCATGGGCTAACCACGCCCGCTGCCTCTCCCATATGTCCGATGGGATCAAGCCCACGTACCACCTATTCCACATGCCTGATGGGACCAGACCCACCTACCGTCTGTCCCACGCGCCCGATGGGACCAAGCCCACCAACCGACTAGCCCGCGTATCCAATAAGACCCAGCCCACCAACCGTTTCTGAGTTCACGTAATCACCATGAGTTTAACAGACACTCACTTCCATGGAACTCCACGTGGCTGATCCCCATACTAAAACCAAGGGTCCATAAAAAGGTAAGAAGAATCCTTAGCGAGGTAAGCTCTAAGAGAAACACACACTCACACTCGGAGAGCACTTCGGTTCTCTGAGCTCTCTTTCCAAACTTCTTCAAGTTTATAGCTATGACTCCGATCACTAACTTGCCCATCGGAGGGTCCCCGCTGGAGCAACCTCCGGCCCTAAGACTTCTTGCAGGCCCTCTCGGAGCGGGAGCATCATCAACAACCCTCACAGAGCTTTTTGATGGTCAAAGCCGTGATCGGACATCATCAGATTGGCGCGCTAGGAAGGGGGTGAATGAAAAGCAGATCTTTGTAATACCAAACTACAAGCCCTCTTTTTCTCCTCCTTCCCTAACAACAACAATGATGGTAACACAAGCTCGGGAGGCCTCCATTAGCCACGCTGGGGGCATCCCCAACCAGCAGAGCAACGGCCAGAGGTTAACCCCCTACTACTAACCCTCCGGTTACTTCCACCCCGCCAGCTGCAGCCAACCAGGTGGATCAGCTAGCCGCACTCACCCAGCAAGTCCATAACTTGACGACGATGGTGCACGGACTACAGGAGCAGCGGTCTATGGCCATCCAACACCAGCCCAGGCCTCCTCCACCGCCTGCGGCAGATGCATCGCTTAGCAATCCTCTCGGGGAGATCCCCCCGGCAAGAGACTCGCTATTGCCATACCTCGCTCAGAGGACACCGCCGGAAGACCCTCAAGAGGTCGCGCTCCTCCGTCCGCAATGTAGGCGACTCCTCCCTAGAGCAACGGCGCCGAAAGAGCCCAAGCGGAGGCACCACCACCTGCACTCTTCTCCTTCTTCTTCTTCATCTTCCGAATCACCTAAGAGGATGTCGACCATCAATCGCCAGTCAGAGGAACATCCAAACGAATATAATCGGTGGTTGAAAAAGCTCATCAGAAAAATCAACAACCAGCCAGAGGAGGACTACGACACTCATCCTCCTTACACTCACCATATTATGGAGGAACCTATCCCCTCCAGGTTCCGTCTCCCTCAGTTGGATCCGTATGGGTCACCACTCGGTCCAGCTTAGAGACGCTCCCGAGTCGGTTCGATACCCTAACAGCTTCGTACCTGCTCGAGTCACCCCTCGAGCCAACACACAAACCCTTGAGACGGTTCTAAAAGAGCTCGACGGCATCGCGGCTAAAGGGCCACCACTCGATTTGGCTTGGAGACACCCTCGAGTCGGTTCGATACCCTAACAATGGGATTGTGGAAGAGATTTTCACTCTCCCACATCACTGCACATTAAAGTAATTTTCAAAAGTTTAAATTTATTTTAAATTTTAATTAATTAATTAAAAAAATGGTAGTTATTATTCTCTGAAGAATAAAAGATTAATTAAAAAAATTACATAAATTTTTTTCTGATCACCCAAAAAGGGGTGGAACTTATTCTTCTTTGTAGAGAAAAATAACGTCCTGTTTGGTTCATGATCTAGAAAACTATTTTCGAAAATATGGATTGTATCCAAAAATCTAAGTTGCATTCTGTTAATTTTTAGTATTTGAGAATACATTTGGTTGGTGTTTTCGAAAATTATTTTTGAACTTAAAGCCCAAAGATCTTACCAGATGGACAATAAGAAAAGGAGGAGCAGACGTGACGAGGACGCACCAGAACCTCGATCCGAAAGAAGCCGATGAAGCACAAATCTGGAACTACAAAATGGGCCCTTCTTTGTCGGAGAGAAAGGGAGCCATAGATCATGCGGAGAAAGGCAACAACGAATAAAGAAAGGTCGCGAGAAGAAGGAAGAAGGCGAATCCGCGAGTTTCAGGTATTTTGAGAAAGGAAGGATAAAATATAAAAAACGTATAAGATGAATCCAAAGAAAATGTCGCTCCAACATTTTTTAGATTCATTTAGATTTTTAGGATCATTTCAAAAAAGTATTTTCGAAAATGGTCTGGCCAAACACATTTTCCATGCTATGGGTTGGATTTTTGTTTTCGGAAACAAAAATTCAATCCAAATCAGCTAACAAACGGGCCCGTTATTAATACTAGTGTCATTAACAATGACCCCACACGCTGTGGAGTACAATTTCTCTCATTTTTTTCTGCCTATTTTTGGAATACAATAACAATATAACAAATTATAATAAATAAAAATTTTCAATGACTCAATTCTTGTTGCACACTAAATAACAAACTCTAATAATGGTATTGCCCATAGAGAAAATGAAAAACTTTGCAATGTGCCTCCATATTATTACAATAGATAAATATAGATGGAATTTATTCTGTAATAACTTTCTTTCATCACCCATCGAGAGTCTTCTCTTTCATCTTTACTTCGTCTTATGTGTTAAGAATACAAAGTGACTCAAAAAATTCAGTTGTTTGATATCAACCCAAATCAAAAACACGAACGATTTAGAGAATGTTGCAAAAGATCCATGATGATCGAAAGGATTTGGTGATTCCAAGATGGTGTTGGTGAAGTTCAAGATATTCGACTCAATTGTATGAAGGTCAATTTCTTAATCTTCTTATTATTTTTATTATTAAATTAATATGGGTATAGATTGCCAAAATAAAATGTTGAAGATATCCGCAAAATCGGTTTGAAATAACCAGCATTATGGTGTTCCTTCACTAAGTAAGAAAAGACTATCCTTAGAATATATATCTAATGATTTCTAAACTTAGTTCAATCCTATACTCTTAGTTCATGTCAAGCTCATGTTCGATATAAGTACAGGATTTATGGGCTAGTTATACTCATATACTATATTGAGCTATCAAATCATAACAATGATGAGATAGACCTAAGGAGAGATTGAATGGATTAGAGAAAGGTCTAATTGAGTATGAACCTAATTGGATGTAATGAAAGATATTAATTTGGCTAGAGTTGGGTTGAGTGCAACTCATTTGGGCAAAAGGCTAAGATTTAGGTTGAATGGATTAGAGTTCTTTTTCTTTTTACATCACATGTAGTCTAGCTCTCAAGCCCTCTTTGATAGAACTATTAGTAGTATAGCTTTTGAAAATAGAGCTTTTGGTATTAGGGCTTTTAAAAACAGAGCTTTTTAAAAAAGCCATTTGCTATTTGTAACTACGTTTTAAAATGCTGTGAAGTTTCAATATCTATTTAGTAACCAAACTAAGAAAATACTTTTAAAATAAAAATAATAAAAGATGTTGCATTATACTTTCAATTATCTAATATATTAAAAATTATTATTATAAATTATTCTAACAATAATGTAATATAATAATATCAAACTATAATAATATTAAAATATATCATACTATAGTATTATAATATTAAAATATAATTATATTCTAATATAATAATAAGTATAATGTAAAATTATATATAGTATAATAATATTATATTTATGTGCTATATTATAGTTTTTTATAATATTATCATACTATCTTAGTTTACACTACATAATTTATTATATTATATTATAATATTAAATATAATTATTCTTGTGGTTCAAACCATGATCTTAAGTCTGAAAATAGGCTCCTGACTTTTCAATCATTTAAGTGTTTTAGGCCACTAAAAATACTTGTAAATCCTCCCATAGTTATACACATTGTATGGTTAGCTTTAGTGTTGTAAAGAGTGCAAAGGCACACATTATTCCTACCTATATAGCGATAGGAAATGAATTTCTAGAATTATTGATCTATTCTTGCTTGGGTAAAAAGTAAGATGATTCCTCAAAAATTATTATGTGGTGAGCAGTTAGTTTGTGAAAAGAAATTTCATGCACACTCAAAACTAATAATTATCAATGCCATTTTGCTTATTATTGGGAATTAGTTCTGTTCACTCTTTATACACGTAACACTTTATATCATTTACATATTGTAGGAGATAGGCTTAGTTCATTTTTTTAAAAAATATATTTAAAACAAAATCAACTTGTTGATGTGTGACTATAGGTCGGCACTGGGCCATGCCTAGCATGGCATGGCCCAGGCCCGCTGGACCGGCCAAATTAACGGGCCATACCTGGCACGGCCTGTTAAAAATTTTTTGGCCACGGGCCATGCCGGGCCCAGGTCGTGCCGTGCCAGGCATGGCCCACATGGGTCGTGCATGGGCAATTTTTTTACAAAATTATTGGCCCAGTCTTTTTTTTTAAAAATAATCGTGCTAGGCACGGCCCCCGGTGATCACGCATAAAATTAGATAATATAAGTTTTTAAGCAAAAGTTATCCAAGACCGTTTTTAACTTTTTATACGTTTAGTTGCATAAAAAATAGTTTTAAAAATAGTTTCTTATATGTAATTAGAGGTAATCATGCATAAAAAAAATGCAAATTTGACTCTCATATCTTTAGAATGAAGATAAAATTATCAATGTAAAAAAATATAATTCTATTAAAATAATTTAGGGTTTAAATAATTTAATTTTAAGAATTTAAATTTTTTAGCTATCATATTAATTAAATTTTATTAAAAAATTATCTATATTTATCTTTATGAATCATTTTTTTAGTTTTATTTCTTTTGATTATTTATACTATTCAACCATTGATCCATCTATTGGATTATTGAGCTACTAGTCCAATCTTCTAATTGTGTTAAAGTCTGCAGGCCTGGTTCTAACTATTATATGTAATTGCTTGTGAGTTACATTTGTAGTAATACATCACTAGTATATATCTTTTTGGATACATTTACATTATTATATTTAAGGCGTGTTGCACGTTTGAATGGCACCCTCTCCAGCTTTTGTCCATTTATTCATAATTTAACAGCATCAGAAGAAAAAAAATAACAAAAAGGAACAAGACCTACTAAGTTTAGATATTCTCATGAAGACTCAAATTTATAAGAAAGACTAGGTCATCCGGTACACTGTACGTATCATGAACGAGTCAGACAAGAAAGTCTGGTCTCTTGACGTTAACCGTGCTCTTGTTGAGCGAAACCAGCCAAAGAGCACAGTAGGCCCAGGAATCATCTTATGGACTTGCCTGAGGATCAGACTTGCAAATGCCGCGCATCCGGTGCGCACTTTGTGCACTAAAAATCGATGCAAATTCTTTTTTAACATGAGAGAGCTAAGATTGATGCTCTTGGAGCATAGAGTGTGCTTTAACAAAGCCTTTTGTATGGGCCTTATGTCTTCCTGGGGCTTGAATTAGTTTCACTTCTAATAATATAGGTTTCACTTCTAATAATGTATTTTTTTAATTGTTAAAGTGAGTCATCTCTATTTTTTTCTCCTTTCTTATTGTAGTCTGGAGGTCAGGTCTAGCCCCCCTCCCTTCATGTACCATTTTGATTTTAAATTAATAAACTAGTAAGGGTCTATGCCAAACCCTTCACCATTAAGATGGCTTCATATTAATAAATTTTTTTATTCCAATAATTTTTTAATTTATCAAAAAAATATTTTTTTTACAAAAATTTTTTATTGAGTAGGCCGGCAAGGCACAGGCCCATGTGGGCCATGCCTGGCATGGCCCACCTGGGCCGGCATGACCCAAGCTCACATGGGCCATGCCTGGCACGGCACGGCGGGCCGGCCTAGGCCCATCATGGGCCGTGCCGTGCCGGGCCAGTGAAAAAATTTTTGAGCCTGGCAGGGCACGGTTAACTGGGCCGTGCCTGGCACGGCCCATGTGGGCCTGGGCCGTGCCGTGCTATGGGCGGCACGGCCCAGTGCCTACCTCTATGTGTGACATGCATGCACAAATTATGATAAAAATTAAATTTATCATTGCTATTGCAATTTATTATTATGTTTTAAATGAACTCAATGCCACATGTATGATTAGTCATAGTTTTGGAGTGATTTTAACTTTTGATTATTGTAAAATTATTGATTAAATGAATATATATCTATCTCATGCTATTATCTTTATAATATATAAATATTTTATTAATGTAATTTCTAATATAATATGTCATTTGTTTTGATGTGTTATTTATCTGTTGTGTGTGATTTAAAATAAAATATTAGAGGAAACCAATTTAAAATGAACAAATTTTTTTTTTTTAAAAATTAAAAATTATCTAATGAATTGCGGAACAAATCCTATAACGAATTGATCAATTTACTACGGAACTGGCTGTGGAATAAAGATGGATTAGCGGATCAAAAGGATATTAAATAAATAGAATGGGAATGTATTGATTTCTTATTGATCAATTATATATATTGGCTCTATCATTCTTGATTGCTTGTATTTGATTTTAAATTGGTTTAATTTTAATCACTCAAAAATCATCTTATAATATTTTTCCTTGGGATAGTAAATCCCATAATTGAAAATATTGATATTAGTATAATATCTTTTTAAACGTTATGATGATGATAAATAGCCTCAATTCTCGTTATAGGTGTGTTATTTTCTGATGATGATAAATAGCCTCAATTCTCGTTATAGATGTGGGTGATTCTAAGGGTAGTGCACTTCAGCTTAGCTAGAATTCATCATGTGGATGACTTTACCAAAATTTTTTTAAAGCTAGAATTCATCATCAACAAGATGACATTACAAAGTTCAAGGTAAGATTAGTCAGTATACTCTTATCCTAATCAAGGATTAGTAATTTTTTTTATTCCATAACATAGAATCTTTTGGTGATGTTTCTATTTCTTGTTTCTTCTCATAAATCAATGAGAGAAAAAAAATTGACTAGACTAAACAAAAATTTTAGAAGTTTTAGCAGCAAAAGTATATAGGTGTGGTTTTGTGCACTTCAAAATCCATCCGTAAAGAAAGAGAAATTTAAAAAAAAAAAGATGATATCATTATCATCAAACAGAGCTCTTATTTGTCTTCCAAGTTTACTTGGGGACCGGCCAGATGGCGTTGTCGCCAAGTCGGTCATGGACCGCCTCAAAAATGGAAAATTCTATTTGGCCCGCCTGTTTTGCTCAGGAGCCCTCCACCAATTTAAAAAAATGGCATATTTGCTCCTAAAATTTTTGAACCAAAATACCCCTCCTTACTCAATAGCCCCCCAACGTCCAAACAGCCCCCCCCCCCCCCCCCCCCCCCCCCCCCCCAGCCCCTCTCCCCTCCCCTGCCCCTCCTCTTGCCTTCCTCACTCCGGATCATCCTTTGATCATCTGTTTGAAGGTTGATTGAAGCGATTTCAACCTATAATCGAGCAATGGACATGCAACTAGTAATTTTTGAAGGTTCTACGGTCACAAATGTTAGTTTTATATTCCGTCGTCTATTTTTTTTTCCGGTTCGTGCGTTGTTCGGCCCTGTGTGGCCGAACTGGTAAGCTCTGTTCGGCCACACAGGGCCGAACAATGTCAACATGTTCGGCCCTGGTGGGCCGAACAGCTATCTTCTGTTCGGCCCTGAGTGGCCGAACAGAAAGTTTATTCTCTATTTTTTTGGATTAATTATGATTAGGGTTTAAAATTATTATTTGATCGTGTAGGACGATGCTTCGACCGAATGCAGCTTGATTGGCTCTGATTGTGTGATGGATTACACAAATGAATTTACAACTTACGAGGTAAAATTTAATTGCATTTATTTTCGTATTATTTGATAGAGCAATGTTTAAAATTGTCTACTAACATAAAACTATTTATTTTATAGATATTCAAAAGTAGAGAAGAAATGTGTAATTGGTGTCGGGAAGTCGGAAAGAAGAATGGATTTGTCGTTATTATTAAAAATTCGATACGGGCAACAATGTTAAGAAACCAAGAATTGTTTTTTTCTTAAGAGAGGAGTGGTACTTGCAAAAGTAAACACATCAAGGAAAAGGGATCAAAGACCAAGGCCAGTGGCACTAAGAAGTGTGGATGCCCTTTTGCCTTAAGAGGAAAGAAATTGGACACTACAGATGATTAAATGTTAATGGTCATGTGCGGTGTGCACAATCATCCAGATGCAAAGCATCTTGAGGGGCACTCATATGCGGGATGATTATCTAAGCAGGAGACTACAATGCTAGTGGAGATGTCGAAGAGTTTGGTTCGGCCTAAGGACATATTATCTACTTTGAAGCAAAGGGATGCCCTCAATGTTACGACAATGAAGATAATCTATAATGCACGACAGAGGTGCAAGGCTGTAGAGATTGCTAGGAGATCTCAGATGCAACATCTTCTTGATAAATTATCTGAGTGTAAATATATTGAGTAGCATAGGAATTGCATTAAGTCTGATGCTGTGCATGACTTGTTTTGGGCACACCCTGGCAGTATAGAATTGTTACGTGCATTTCCTTGTGTGTTGATAATGGATTGCACTTACAAGACCAATAGATATCGTCTTCCTCTCTTAGAGATTGTCGAGGTGACATCAAACATTTTCTATTGCTTTTGTGTATATGGACTCTGAGCGAGAAGATAACTATACATGGGCATTATAGAGAGATTGCGCAGTGTCATGGACGATGATGCTCTGCCTGAGGTGATAGTCACAGATAGACTTGGCTCTATTGAATGCAATTCAGAGGTCCTACGGTAGCACATTTGCTATGTAGATGGCATATTAGTAGGAATGTTTTGGCCCAGTGCAAAAGGAAAAATGCTCATAAATCCATGCCTGGAGAAGTGTCATATATCCACTGATCTATCTAACGGATGCCCTAGATGCAATCCCCAACTGCCGATATAAATGAGCCAAGGCACCCGCACCCCAGGCATATGTGCTCACTCTATCCAAATGCCGAAGCAGAGCAAGATAAGCTATAGGCACCCTCATCCCGCTCTTATCGACAAAAAGTGTACACCCTAACAAAAAAAGCAAATATGGTCGTGCTGTACAGTCTATCCTATGGCGGCTATCTCTATCTGATACATCATGGAAATGACTCTTCAGCCACTCTAACCTCACAGACTGACCGCGGACAGATAGAACCTCCTGACGCGCGTCATCCCATGATACATCCAATAACTGCACTAGTAGGTCCTCAGCATCCCGATCACTCATCCTATCTGTAGACAAGGACACTGAGGCACCCATGACACTAATCCCTAATATGGCGGCAACATCATCCAACGTGATTTCATCTCGCCAAAGGGAAGATGGAAGGTGTTCATCTCGGGCTGTCATCTCTCTGCAAAGCCCGAGATAAGAATCTTATCGGCGAACCGATAAGAGCAATGCACTAGCTCAAGAAGACTCGATTGCTGAACTATATCCCTGAATCTCCTATTCGATTGCCCTGATGCCCACCATTGCCACTCACCTACTTTGGCAGCATGGTTCATGCACTTTGGTGGAGTCCGTTCTTGTGAAATATAAATGGATAACATGAATAATACATAATAGCATCGAAATAATACATTAAATAAAATATATAGAACAACGAACAAATACCTGTTGCCTTCAGATGAAGGCTGCAATATGTGTCCTGAAACTCCTAAGGACAGAGTCATCCTCAGGACCGCGTGGACAAGGACCATCTGCTTCATCATCATCAACATCCATAGCTGGGATGTCCTCGTCTGCTATCTCCTCTGGAGGCGATGGTGCAACAAAAACCTCAGGAACTTTAGAAATCTCAATAACCTGAGGCGTCTGGGTTCTACGTCTCCTGACAGACGCTGTGGGTCTAACTCATGAGGGGCCAGCATCCATATTTGGAACATTGCATTATTCATCATTAAAATCCAAGATAAAATTATGTCAAAATAATATATTTTTATTAAAAAATATTATTAATATAGACTCATTTAAAATAAAAATTTTAAAAGATATATATTATCAGATTTTTTAATATCTCTTTAATTAAATACCTATAAATAGGAGAGCTGCTGCGGGAATTGGCAGCCCATGTCCTATCTCTAAGAGAATGTCTACGATCTAAAAAGCAAGTAAGAAATTATATTATTTTACTTCATTCACATTAGTGAAAGATTGTTTTAATATGCCACCAATTTTATAAAAAGCATCAATTTTATGAACTCTTTATTGTTTCATTTGAAAAATCTACCATAAACCACTTAATTAGAGTCGCCTGATCTTATTTTTGTGATCAGCCTTCACCATCATGTGCCATGATGGACATTGGAGATTACTGCAAAGCAACATGCACCCTGCTATCAAGCACATTGAGAGAACTTGGGCACAACATCCATGACATGAAGCAGAGTTAGCAAAAGGACACAATCTTAGCAAAATTTGAGAAGACAAGGTCAGAATTATGCTCAACAGTACTTGTGTCTAAGCTTGCAAAGCTTATGAACCAAGGTGACACTATTGGTAGTGGAGTTTCAAGCATGGGCACTGTGTTTCTTTTGTTGGAGATTATTGGCAAAATAGAGGAGATTGCTAAAGAAGCTGGTGAATTAGAAAATCTTGCACGTTTTGCCCATACATGACCCCTACCTACAGAAGAAAATAAGAGTTTTTTTATTCAGAGATCTCAAATACAAGAGTAGTTGTGTTACATATTTAAAGAGAGATATCCTAACTAATTGCATAAAAAAGCTAATAATCAGCTACTAACAGATATGACAGATATGACAGCCTTTTCATTAGTTTGCAAAACTACCACTATTGTTTGAATTTATTGCGTCGAGCTTGTTTCATCACCCATATTCTCACCATTGATATGTGAGAGTTATCGCCCTTATCTCTTATCACACCATTGACTCTCACAACTAACATTATTTTGAAAGTTGCTGAGCTATTGAAGATGGTTAATATCCTCCCTCAAACTATGTCGGGACCGAGACATAGTTGTTTCGAAAATTTGCCAGGAAACTTTGGCCATGGATTTTGTGAAGATATCAGCAACTTGAAGATGAGTGGAGATATGACGGGTGATTAGCAAGCCAAGAGCAACTCTTCGCGCACAAAATGGTAGTCTAGCTCAATGTGTTTACTTCGTGCATGGAACACAGGATTGACTGTCATATGAAGAGCGCTGATGTTATCGCAATACAGAACAGGAGGAGAGGGAAGAGCAAGTTGAAGATCTTTTAGAATGAATGTTAGCCATGTCAGTTCGGCAACAGTGTTGCCATAGCTCGGTATTCGCTTCAGTGCTGGAACGAGAGATGGTAGGCTGCTTTTTGAGCACCAGGAGATTAGATTTTCTCCAAGGAATACACAGTAACCTATCGTGGAGCACCGAGTAGTAGGACAACAGCCCAATCTGCATCAGAATAAGCACATAGATCAAGTGTAGTAGGGGAAGTAAAATGTAAGCTTGTGTCAGTGTGCCTTAACATAACGAAGTATTTTGACAAGTTTTAAATAAACAATAGTGGGATGATGCATGAATTGAGAAACATAATTGACACTAAAAGAAATATCTGGGCGTGTTAACATTAAATATTGCAAAGCTCCAACAAGGCCTCTATAATGAGTAACATCATGAAGTGAACGCAGTGGATGAGAGTTGAATTTTCGACTCGAGTGGAGTACTCATAGGTTTACAACCTTCCATTTCAGCCCGTTCCAATAGTGTCATGGCATAATGAGTTTGAGACAAAAAAAAAGACCATGAGAAGTTCGAGACATTTGTATGCCAAGAAAATGATGTACTGTTCCCAAATCTTTCATTGCAAATTCCCTACTAAGAAGTAGAACAAAGTATCAATAAGTTTCAGATTGGAACTGTAAGTAGCATATCATCGACATAAAGAAGTAAAACAAGTAAGCCAAGAGTAGAGTGAAATAAATAACGATGGATCAGCCAAACTACAGAAGAAACCATATGAAAGAAGAAAAGAACTAAAACGATCGAACCAAGCACGAGGTGCTTGTTTTAAACCATATATGGCCTTCTGAAGTTTGCAAACAAGGAAGGGTGTTGTGGATCCATCATTCCCGAGGTTGGAGCATATACAGATCTTCTGAAATGTGCCCATGCAAAAATGCATTCTTTAGATCAAGTTGCCGAATAGACCACTGTTGGTAGAGAGCAATAGTGAGGATGAGATGAATTATTCCAGGTTTGATGACTGCCGAGAAGGTTTTTGAAAAATCAATTCCGTCAATTTGATGATATCCTTTGGCTACTAATCGTGCTTTTAGTCGATCGAGTGAACCATCGAGTTTGAGTTTTGCCTTGTACACCCATTTTGAACCGATAACATTCATTCCAGAAGTATATGGGACTAGAGTCTATGTTTTATTTTTATGAAGAGCAACGAGCTCCTCTTCCATTGTAGCCTTCCAACCGGAATGAGCCAAGGCTTGTCTGATATTTCTGGGCTCTTTTGGAATCGTAGAGGATAGATGGACATTCAAGTTATACTTTGGATTAGGCTTAATAATACCACTCCTTGCATGAGTTACCATGGGATGAGATGGTAGGGAGGTTGTTCTACTACGCTAGAGAAATAGGTGAACGAGATTATGAAGACATCGGTTGTGGGGATAGTGGTGTGGACATATGTACATCAGAGGAGATTGGGGACAAAATGTGTGACATATGAGAATTAGGTGTGGGGTCAAGAGAGGTGTTGGATGAAGTATCTACTTGTATTGTATTGGTTGAAGTTGAGCGGATGGTAAAGGAATATCAATTGAAGAATTTGATGTGGCAATATCCTTTTCAGGAGAAACTTCAAAATAAGGAATGAGCCAAGAGTCAAATACTAATAACAGATTTAGCTGAAAAGGATTTTGACTCACGTTTGTAAGGAAAACATGACTCATCAAAGACAACATGTCTCGAAATAAAAAAAAATTTTGTTGGAGGATGAAAACATTTATAGCCTTTATATTGATCACTATATCCTACAAATACACAAGGGACTGTTTTAGGATCAAATTTATTCCGTTTAGTGTCCCAAGTGTATGGGAAGCATTTCAAACCGAAAACACGAAGAGAATGATAAATTGGGTGTGTGCCATGCAAAATGAAATATGGACCGTTAAAGTGTAAAGCAGATGAAGGGGGTCTATTAATAAGATAACAATAGTAGAGAAAGCTTCACCCATAGTGATAATGGTGCACCAGAATGAAAACATAGTCTACCAAGTTCACGGATAACACGATGCCTCCTCTCAACAATACCTGTTTGCTCAGAGTATGTGGGCAAGATTTATGATGAACAATCCCTGTAGACAAAAAATGATTTGAAAGTTTCAAATTTACAAACTTACCTCCACCAACTGAATGGAAAATTTTTATTTTTTGTTGAACTGACGGTCTACATATTTTCAAAAGCAAGAAACATTTCAAAGAAATTAGATTTTTATTTTAACGAAACAATCCACATATATTTAGACCAATCATCAACAAAAGAAGCATAATACTAAAAATTTTCAATTGATAAATGGGAGCTGGTCCCCATAAATCACAATGAATTTTGTCAAAACAACCAGTACTAGAATTTTCAGAACAACTAAAAGGTAGCTTGCTAAGTTTTCCTACTGACAACTGTCACACAAGTGTTCTGATTTTATTGACCCTACGACATCAATTAAACTTTTATTTTTTAAAAGGTGTAAAGCAGAAATTTGAGGATGCCCCAGTCGTTGATGCCAGATGTCTGCAGTCCCTATCCAAAACGATAAGAGAAATGTAATTCTGGAGAGTTGGACAGAACAGATGGATCACCCTTGTGCCTCCCCGTTATTATGGATTGCCATGTTTTCCTTTCCTTGATAAAAAAATTAGCATTAATAAACTCACAATTAACAGGATATTGTTGAGTTAATTGACTTATAGACAACAAATTCTTTGTTAAACTAGGGACTAGTAAAACATCAGGAAGGGTGATTGTTTGATTTTTTGTCTAATAGATAAATCTCCTACTCCATGATTGGAATGGAAGAACCATCACCTAATATTATTGATTAGAACCATTATATTGTGAACATTTGTTAACACATCTAACTTACCTGTCATATGATTAGAAGCACCTGTATCGGAAGTCCATTCAGTATCCGCAATGGTATTGTCTAAGGTAAGCGCTGTAAGAGCCTGTGGAATGTCTTCATGTTACGTAGGCTTCTTGGGTACCCACCAACAAATTTTTACAATATGTCCCACAACTCCATAGTATTGACATTTTTCTTCACGATAGAGTTTTCGTTCTGTTTGGGTCATGCGACGTTCGCCTGGTGGAGGAGGTCTCTTCTGCTGTGTGTTTGAAGGTGTTGGTCTACCTTGATATGAGTTCCTTGATTGTTGTGCCTGGATAAAAACTTGGGAGTGTTTGCAGTACGTGACTGTTGTTGGCCATAAAAAGCCACTTGAGAATGAAATTGTGTATCAACAGGACCTGAGAACCAGCTCCGTCTCTGGTCAAATGAAGGAAACAAAGCGAATTTATGAGGGGTATAGGAATTTATGGAGGGGTTTATGAAGGGGTTATAGGAATTTATAGAGGGATTATAGGTTTGCCGAGCGTGTTGCTTACTTTGCAGAACCCTCTCGCGAACTCTCTTGCGTGGGTTATGAAGGAGCTCTCTGGTCAATGGGGGTGGGAGATGGGGAGATTTGGGGGATTTCAAATTGGGATTTTTCTTTGGCTCGAACCTCGCTGTGATACCAAGAAGAAAATAAGAGTTTTTTTATTCAGAGATCTCAAATACAAGAGTAGTTGTGTTACATATTTAAAGACAGATATCCTAACTAATTGGCATAAAAAAAAGCTAATAATCAGCTACTAACAGATATGACAACCTTTTCCTTAGTTTGCAAAACTACCACTAGTGTTTTAATTTGTTGCCGTCGAGCTTGTTTCATCACCATATTCTTGCCATTGATATCTGGATTGTTGTGAGAGTTATCGCCCTTATCTCTCCGATCATCCTTATCACACCATTGACTCTCACAACTAACATTATTTTGAAAGTTGCTGAGCTATTGAAGATGGTTAATACCTACATGGTAAAAGGGGGAGTTAACTTGGGTTTCATATGTATGATATTCATAGGGCCAGATGGGATGCCAATTAAGTAAAAATTATTGGTGCTGAATATTTGTTTGTTAGAGTATCTGATGAACTTTTAAGGATCAATAAGTTTCATGTTTATAACAGTGTAATAAGTTTTTAACTTGATGTAAATAAGATGCATTGTTTAGCATCATGAACCGTACCATATGTCGCAATCTATGATTCCATCCAAAAAAATTGTAAGATATGTTTTATGCTCCTTGATGTCATATAAGAATCTAGAATCATCTTAATACATAATCAATCTGAAACTACATATATACCAATATAAACTATTATGTACTCTTTTCGTTTGAGCCTTGGCATCCTCATCAGGCTAAAAGTTCAAAATCTAAATTCAATTATAAAAGCATGAAGTATTTACAATGTTTCTTAATTATTTACATAAATCATGGGCTAAATTTATATCAATACTATTTGTAATAATTTAAAATCTCATCCAAAAAAAAAAGCTAATTAAAATTTATTATTTTAGGCTCCTTGATACGAAGGTATTCAACATATTTTAGTATATATTCAATGTAAAATAAACACATGCCCCATTGACTACGAATAATGTTTGCAGAAGTTTTATTGCGACAACAAAAAGAAACAGTAACACAATGAATAGGGGAAGCAATTGACTAAGAAATGAATATCCCGTATTAAATGCACTTTGTTCTTCCTTAATTTCTTACATACTCTCGCGTAGCAGCCACTAAGCATTCCATTTTGCAACAGTTCAAAAAGGTTCCAAAAACACTATGGCGTCACTCCAAACGGGACATCGATCTCCCACGGGACAACATCAATCGATCCAAAGAAGTCTTCTCCTGCCACCCACAAAAGCGATCGATCCAAAGATGTCTCCTCCTGCAACCCACAAAGCTAAATCAGTTGTGATTCCCATCACAGGAGCTGAAACGCCTTCCCTCGATAGGAGGAGCTGAGTCGAAGGGAGGCTCCTCTCGATAGGATGGGAGGAGCAAAAGCATCCTTCTAATTCTACAAAAAGCAGCCTTCTAATTTCACAAGTAGTTCGTGTTCGAGACGCCTGATGGCTCACGCACAGTGCAAAGGTTGGATTAGCCCTGGTTCTGGTCTCGCTCCTCTATGTTTTTGAGGGGTAATTCTATTTGGCCCGCACATTTTGCTCAGGAGCCCTTCCATTTTGCTTTTTTTTACTCAGTAGCCTCCCTAAACTCACTAGCCTCCCTAAATTTATGAAATACCTAAACTACCCCTTCCCCTTCACCCTCCCGTGCCGCCCCTCCCTCTCTCCCCCCAAACTCAGTGTCCCCCCTTCCCGTTTGCTCTCGCTCACAGTGCCCCTCTCGTGTGTTCCCCGGTAGCGGCTTCCCCAGCGGGGGCTTTCCCAGCATGTAAGGTCTTTCTCCCTCCCTCCTTTCCTTCCTCCCTCACTCGATCTGTTCAGACAACCAGGGCCGAACAGAATTCGACTCTGTTTGACCCAGCAGGCTGAACAGAGAATCTCTGTTTGGCCAACCAGGGCCGAACAGAGATCGCGGAGGGTGGGAGGGAGGGGGGAGGTGGCGGAGGGGGCGGAGCCGTGGGCAGGATGCAGACGCCGGGGAGGGAGGGGAGCTTGGCTAAAAAAAAAATTCTATTGAGGAAGGCGGATCGAGGGAGGGAGGGAGGGAGAAAGACCTTACCTGCCGGGGAAGCCGCTACCGGGGAACACCGTGAGCACGAGGGGCACCGTGAGTGAGAGTGAGCAGGGGAGCGCAGTCGGACGAGGGGAAGGGGGGACACTGAGTAATTTTGGGGGGAGAGAGAGGGAGAGGTAGCACGGGAGGGTGAAGGGGGAAGGGGTAGTTTAGGTATTTCATAAATTTAGGGAGGCTAGTGAGTAATTTCAGAGGGCTACTAAGTTAAAAAAAAAAGCAAAATGGGAGGGCTCCTGAGCAAAATGTGCAGGCCAAATAGAATTACCCCTCAAAAACATAGAGGAGCGAGATCAGAACCAGGGCTAATCCAACCTTGGCACTGTGCGTGAGCCATCAGGCGTCTCGAACACGAACTACTTGTGAAATTAGAAGGCTGCTTTTTGTAGAATTAGAAGGATGCTTTTGCTCCTCCTATCCCATCGAGAGGAGCTGAAAGCTCCTCCTTCGACTCAGCTCCGGGAATGCGTTTCAAATCCTGCAATGGGAATCACAACTGATTTAGCTTTGTGGGTTGCAGGAGGAGACATCTTTGGATCGATCGCTTTTGTGGGTGGCAGGAGAAGACTTCTTTGGATCGATCGATGTTGTCCCGTGGGAGATCGATGTCCCGTTGGAGTGACGCCAAAGTGTTTTTGGAACCTTTTTGAACTGTTGCAAAATGGAAGGCTTAGTGGCTGCTACGCGAGAGCATGTAACAAATTAAGGAAGAACAAAGTGCATTTAATACGGGATATTCATTTCTTGGTCAATTGCTTCCCCTATTCATTGTGTTACTGTTTCTTTTTGTTGTTGCAATAAAACTTCTGCAAACAATATTCGTAGTCAATGGGGCATGTGTTTATTTTTACATTGAATATATACTAAAACGTTGAATACCTTCGTATCAAGGAGCCTAAAATAATAACTTTTAATTAGCTTTTTTTGGATAAGATTTTAAATTATTACAAATAGTATTGATATAAATTTAGCCCACTATTTATGTAAATAATTAGGAAACATTGTAAATATACTTCATGCTTTTATAATTGAATTTAGATTTTGAACTTTTAACCTGATGAGGATGCCAGGGCTCAAATGAAAAGAGTACATAATAGTTTATATTGGTATATATGTAGTTTCAGATTGATTATGTATTAAGATGATTCTAGATTCTTATATGACATCAAGGAGCATAAAACATATCTTACTTTTTTTTTGGATGGAATCATAGATTGCGACATATGGTACTGTTCATGATGCTAAACAATGCATCTTATTTACATCAAGTTAAAAGCTTATTACACTGTTATAAACATGAAACTTATTGATCCTTAAAAGTTCATCAAATACTCTAACAAACAAATATTCAGCACCAATAATTTTTACTTAATTGGCATCCCATCTGGCCCTGCGAATATCATGCATATATGAAACCCAAGTTAACTCCCCCTTTTACCATGTAGGTAGGGGTCATGTATGGGCAAAACGTGCAAGTTTTTCTAATTCACCGGCTTCTTTAGCAATCTCCTCTATTTTGCCAATAATCTCCAACAATAAACACAATGCCCATGCTTGAAACTCCACTACCAATAGTGTCACCTTGGTTCATAAGCTTGCAAGCTTAGACACCAGTACTATTGAGCATAATTCTGACCTTGTCTTCTCAAATTTTGCTAAGATTGTGTCCTTTTGCTGACTCTGCTTCATGTCATGGATGTTGTGCCCAAGTTTCTCTCAATGTGCTTGATAGCAGGGTGCATGTTGCTTTGTAGTAATCTCCAATGTCCATCATAGCACATGATGGTGAAGGCTGATCACAAAAATAAGATCAGGCGACTCTAATTAGTGGTTTATGGTAGATTTTTCAAATGAAACAATAAAGAGTTCATAAAATTGATGATTTTTATAAAATTGGTGGCATATTAAAACAATCTTTCACTAATGTGAATGAAGTAAAATAATATAATTTCTTACTTGCTTTTTAGATCGTAGACATTCTCTTAGAGATAGGACATGGGCTGCCAATTCCCGCAGCAGCTCTCCTATTTGTAGGTATTTGTTCCAAGGATAGTAGAACCCATACCTTCCATGCCATGGTTCCCATTTTGCGAAGTTGGCCTAAAACATGAACAACTTTGGCAAGTTAGAGCCGAAGGAAGATTTGGTTTGCAAAAATTTGATCATCGGTGCTTCCAATTGGAACGTAAAGATAATTGGACAGAAAAAAATCATTAGGGTAAAAAATTAAAGGAT
>UESW01002727.1:0-45337 GCA_900491605.1 Calamus simplicifolius | reverse complement strand
TCCAGTAAGGGAAGGATCGCGCACGGGGAGAGCGACAATAGTCAGGAGGGGCCAAAAGTGCGGGGGGGCATGGGCAAAATGAAAATGAAAGCGAGGTGGGGGGGTGGGGGAGGAATAGGGGCGGGAGCACGGGCTGAAAAGAAAATTGAAAGTAGGGCGGGCACGCTCAAACATGCGCTCTGGCGATGCTGCGCGTGTCGCTAAGACACACATGCGCCTCGCGCTTGGCGACGTGCGCTTGCGCGTCGCTGAGCGAAGCGCATGGTAGCGATATTGGCATCACTGGGCGCATCACTAATTTTATTTGTTGCTAATTCCTTGCTACTTAATCGTTGATTTTTTTTTTGGCGAGACTGTGTGTCGTTTCATCGTTATTTAGTGACGCATATTTGTGACATCACTAAAATGTAAAATTCTTGTAGTGTATAAGATCAAGAAGCTCATATAATAAATTGGTTAGTTTTTCAATGCGTTTTGAGCTGTGATGATGAATGATATCAGAGCCGACCAGCTCATGATCCATATGGATTAAGAGACATTACAAGTGCCTTATGAGAAGGGTAGGGCTTGAATAGAGAAGTTTGTCAAAAATCATGTTGGCAAGTATTAGTCTTACTTCGGCTATGGACTAAAATATCCTGAATACTTATATCCAAAACTCAATTATGAATTATACCCTTTATCTACTATAACATTCTTCCAATAGTATTCATTTTCAGCAAGTCCACCAAAATAAAGCTCTCAAACAAGTACCATGAGAGCATGTTATTTTATTATACCTGATGACAAAATAGATTTAGTCAGATGCACCTTTCAATGTGAAAGAAATTAAGCACCATGAAAGAAGATAATTTATGTATGAGTCGAGATCTAACTACAAGATGGTTTTAATTTTATTATGATTTTCTACAATCACTTACTACTTTGTAATATTCTAAATTGTTTAAATAGAAAGGATCCATCCTGGATTCAAGAAAAATTTAAAGCAGCCACAATTAACCTAGAAATAATTGTATTTAATTAATGAAAAAAGCAAAAAGACTTAAAACCTTACTTTCAATTTTTTTTTTTTTGTTTTCATTGACTTTGTGTGAGTACAAATTGAGTGGATTGAAAATTACTTCCTTCTTCTTCCGATCAGATCGCTCGGCCTATTTATTTATATAAGTAGAGTTTTGAAAAATGCTCAAGCTTGGTTCACTGAATAGTATTTGAACAGGACTTTACCGAGCAGTGCCCTCCACTAACGACTCTACCAGTTATCATGTCATCTCAACTTTGCATGTTAAAAATGGGAGCATATTGTCCAACCTAGGGTGCAGAACATTCACTCTTAAATAAAGTCTTGATCTCAAAGTCAACTTTGCATGATGGAATATAAGTTCCCATCCATTTGGTCTACATGCAATGCTCCGAGCTCTTGATTTTTAAGTCTACACGCAATTAATGCTCTCATAATAGTGTCACAAAGATTGTAGTGCATATGAAGTGAATGAGTGGTGCACTTTGCATGCATATTGATGATCACCGGCTACATATATGCAAAGAAAATTCTGCATACATTAATTGTATGTGCGAGATATATATATGTACCAACAAGATATATATACATAGTAGCATCATATCGAATCATCTCCTCAATCGGCCTCAGCTGCCATTGTGATGGCTTCGATCATCAATACGTGTCATCAGTCTTTTATAAGAGAGAAACATGCAGTTGGTTGTCTGATTTTTTAGTATCCAACATGGATTATGATTTATGGATTATATTGGTTGCCTTGCCTACAATAAAACTAGTAGCTATAAGCGGAGAGATGAAATTTCATTTGCATTAATTGTCTGCTTCAATAACCACCTGCTGCTACAATTGACGGTAACAAGCTACCAAGGATATATGTACAGTATGTATGTGTCTATGTTATAAGATTAGTTTAATAATATTATATAACAATGTTATATAATATGAATATTTGGGTGCATGCTTGAAAGAGATGAGAGGGATGGGGTCATGATAACAGGGACCACTCAGGTATATATATTATCATTAATGGCTACATTAATTCACTTGCAATCAAATTTTACTCACTGTCCATTGTTGCAGTAAAAGATCAAAATTGGAATACAGTTGCCTGTAAAAGTTGTAACTGAAGGGACTTGGAGGAAACCAAAGAAGTGCAAGTGTTTGTCTTGTTACATCAAGAGAACCCCTTTAAAAGAACAGCAACATCATGATGCTAACCCTGCATGTGGCTGCAGCTAATGTGTTCACATCTTGCATTCTAAAGTATGATGATCAGAACGCATCGCATTTGTGGTGGTGGTGGTGAGTTGGTGAGGGGTGAGTGCTCATTGTATGGCACTGAAATGGACTCCACATGCAAGGATGTCCTGAAACTCTCAAGCCATGGCTGCTCTCTAGCTAGGAGGCCCTCCCTTGGAAAATCCGAGGATGGCAATGATGGTAAGCAACCATGCCATCTCTGTGGGGTCAAAGATAAGATAAGCAGACAAAAACACCACCACAAGCAAAGGCAAGGAAAAAAATATAAAAACCGAGAAATGGGGAGGGGGTGGAGAGCAGTGGCACCACTTCTCCACCACCTTGGCCAATGCACAGCCAACCTCACCACCTTCTTCTGTCGGTTCTCCAAGCCGCCACGAAAAAATAAGATTTTAGTGTTAAATGTTAAAAAAAATCATGCATAAACTATCATTAATTATTATAATTTTAATTTTATAAAATTATTTAAAAAATATGATGATAGAAGCCGAATAAGTTTATTATTAGTTAAAATTATGACCTACATGAACATAGATGCAATGATGTGGCCAATGATTTGTAAAATTTAAAACTCAACAAAGATTCTGACTAAAAAAACCTATTAATTTTCTTATAAATGAATTAATTTTTTTAAAAAAATATATATTTTCATTGAAACTCTGCAAAAAAAAAAAACAAAAAAAAATCTATTTTTAAAAAATTCTATACTTCTCTTATGTTGATATATATTAGTATAATCAGATGGCAATAAAGTAGAGCTGGTGACATGGGCACTGTGGTGGCCCTTTTAGGTCCGTGACCGTGAGGATCAAGGGGCCAAAAAGAGGGGCCAAAAGTGCTCTCTTTCGATTTAGTGGCGGTGGGGAGGCCACCAAAATGGAGGAACTCGCCGTGGTACGTACGAAGGCCACCATGAGAGGAACGGAGACCTAACAATGATGAAGAGAGCGACTGCTTTCTTAAGTCCGTGTCACGGATGGCATTGGTGGGAGTCCGTACGCGCCTTCCGTAGTTTTCTTTTGGACCGGCCGGAGGAGGGCTCTCCGCGTTATTGCGTCCGCGCAAGCTTTTTCGGTGGAAGTTTTTCCCCAAGACGAAGAAGCCATGCGTCCACACTAGCTTTTTTTTCGGTGGTGCAAGTTTTTCTTCGAGACGAAGCCAGAAGGAAGCCTGAAGGCAATATCTCTTTCCGTAGTTCTCTACTGCATGTGTGTTAATAGCGAGGTTTGGTGGCAAAGTTTCTCCCAGAACATCCTTCTTTATTTATAAGAATAAAGAAAGAGGATTTATATATATGGTCATTTGTTATTTATAATTGCTGCATGAAATGTGAAGATAGATGGATTATCTCTGGTTAAATCCTTCTCCATTCCATCATGTCTTCTAATCCTTAATTTTTGCTCCAACTTCTTCCTTATTCTCCTCGCAAATTTATAATGTGAAAACAACTTAGCAGCATTAATTCTCCTTTTGAGCCATTAGATATATAGCATGCAACCTCCAAGCAAACTCCATCCTTTCTCTGCCAACGTTTTTCTAGTGTGAAATTTATTCTTCAAAGCTGGTTCTAAAAAAAAAAAAAAAAAAAAAAACTGCATTTGATTCTCAAAAATATTTTTTTTATTTTTTATTTCATCTTATTTTTTGAAATATTTTTTATTTTGTACTTTTCAAACACCACTAGAAGTACGTAAGAATAAAATTTATTTTTTCTATTTTCGTTGTAAATGAGAAAGATGGACTTAAACAAAATAAAAAAAAAATTGTTTACCCTCACGTTTTCATGTCCTCTGATTTTTGTTTTCTGTTTTCATTTTGTTTTAATGAAGTTATACTCTTTTTTTAATTTCTGATCATCAAAACAAATCCATATTCAAAAACCAAATGCATGCATCCTAAACTTCTATGGAGCAATAGCTAAATAAATCAAAGCATGTTAACAATAACTTTATATTCAGATCAACTTTTCATTTGAATTCATCTACTTAGTGAAATCTCAGTCGGTCTTCCACTGCAAAAAATAAAAAATAAAAATAAAGAAAAACTTTAGCTGTGGAATGGACAACCAGTAAATGCTTTTCCTATGCAAGTCCAGAGTGGATCTAATCCACATTCTACTAAGTCAAAAGATATGGTGGATCGATGTAGATCGGACTGATAAGATACTTGGGATCACAATACTTTTCATGAGGCCGACAGGCAAAATGGACCACATCGTGCATGATGGAACGAGAGAGACACCACGAAGCTATCCACATATATAACGTGGGGTCTAAAGAGAACACTTTTGATATCTGAAATTTAAAGTTGATCAGCCCTGCTATTGATCAAGCCAATATTACTGATAGTGTTAGAGGCTTTCTTAGAAGAGTTGAGAGATGAAAAACTCCATTGGTTTTGCTCGACTATAAGTAACAAAGGCGACATTTCAGACTCATGTTGTCGTATTCAGTGAGTGAAGTGTATTTAGACAATAAGGAGAATCAACAATCTAGTAGTCCATTAATTAAAATATAATTAATAAATAAAGTTTTGGAGAGATACAACAAGACTCCTCTTGTTCATCGATTCAAAAAAAAATATATATATTTTTCTTTGAAGATTTCAAAACTTCTATTTTGATACCAAAAACCTTCTCCATCCATCTTTGAAATAAGGCGTTAGCAGACTGATGTAGCTGATGAAGCCATGTGAAAATAAACGACCAAAACTAGTTGACGATGAAGATTAAAAAGGCTTTGACCTCCGGATCCAGCCTCCCAGGGCGGCTCCAGTCTTTCGAGGTCTCGCCCATCATGGCCCACCTATCGTCTGCGGTTTTACATAGCCCACCTACCATCTGCGGTCCCACGTGGCCCACCTACCGACTATGGCACATGCCCAACAAGATCTAGCCTACCAACCGTCTGCGACGCCGCGTCTAACAAGACTTGGCCTACTAACTGGCTGTAGTCATCCATATCAAACAGAGGTAGCCTACCAGTTCTGACGGTCAGGTGGCAGACAATTCCTATTACTGTCTGCCTTGCCACTTATCCCATCCAAAACCATGGCATTTCGGGATCAATGATTGTCCAAAAAGGGTAAGGGGGACTCCCGGCCAGGTCAAGAACCTTTGCTCATAACAAGAAAGGAGACTTTAAGCTCTAACTTATTCTTCCTCTTGAATATTCACTGCTGTTTTTCAGACCACTCACTTGAGCATCAAAGGGCCCCCGTCGGAACAATCGGTCCCTGGGAACTTTTTGCAGGACCCCCATCCGAGTGGAGTCATCGGAAGACTCCACGGCCCATCCTCATTGGCTATCGGACTTTGGATCTTACCTGATGCTCGAGGGAAGTGATTTGGTGGCAACAGATTGGCGCGTCAGGTAGGAGAAAAGTGCACATTGAAGGAAAAAGGGATATGTTACACTAAGCTATGAGCCCTCCCCCCGCACTATGACAACGATGGTGGTGATGCAAGCTCGGGAGGCCTCCGTTAGTTATGCTGGGGGACATCTCCAACCGATTGAGCGGCAGGAGGTTAACCTCCCTGCTCCTTCTGCACCATCAGCTGCGGCCACCCAAGCCAAGCAACTGGCCACCCTCACCCAACAAGTCCAATCCTTGGTGGTGGTAGTTCGCGAGCTACAACAATACTCTGTGGCCACGCAGCAGCAGCCAGGGCCATGCGCGGCGGCTACTCAGCTTAGCTAGCAGTCTACCCGTGGGGGGTCCTCTTAGAGGGAGGCTCACCGCTATCATGCCTCACCCAGGTGCCGCCGCCGGGAGGCCCTCAAGAGATGACATCCCTTAGCAGCCCTCTCCCGGGCAGCAACACAAGATGGAGCCTAAGCGAGGGCATAACTATCGGCGCCACTCCCCTCTTTACTCGTCCCTGGATCATCAGAGGATGAGTCCATTGGTGAGTGCATCATCCATCGGGCGGAGAGGAACCTAAACGAATACCACCGATGACTGAAGGAACTTAGCCATAGAATCACCAACCAATCGGAGGTGGACTATGACCACCGTCCCCCTCTGACCCGCCGCATAATGGAGGAACCGGTCCCCTCCGGTTCCACCTCCCCCAGCTAGACCCGTATGATGGGACTATGGATTCACTAGATCATCTCAAGAGCTACAAAGCTCTCATGCAAGTTCAGGGGGCAACTAATACCCTCCTCTGCATCACCTTTCTAGCTATCCTCAGAAGGCAGTGCACGCCTGGTACTCCTGCTTATCACCTCGTAGCATCAACTCCTTCCGGTAACTTGAGAGGACTTTCTAGCACATTTTGATGCTTGCTGGAGGATCCTCCGAGTGGATGATAGTATGTTTTCCATTCGACAAAAAGAGGAGGAGTCACTTAAAGATTTCATGGCTCATTTCAAGATGGCGGCGCTCAAGGTCTACCATCTCGACGATGCCGTGACCACTTTAACCCTGAAGCGGGGACTCCGCCCTTCAGCTTCCCATACTCTCTGGATAAGAAGCCCCTAATCTCCTACTTTGAACTTATAAGTTGCGTGCAGAAGTACATCAGTGTCGATGAAGCCGACTCCACTTGAAGGGAGGCTGAGGGGAGGTTTAACAAGAAATTGACCCACGTGGAGCTTAGCAGGCCACACCTCAAGAAGCCTAAGCCCCCGCACAGATCGAACAACCAGCGTCAAGGTCGCACCCCCAAGGAGGGTAATTTCACCCCACTCCTCACCCCCATATCTCACATACTCATGAAGATCTAGGGCGAGCCCTACCTTCGATGTCCTGCTCCCCAAAGGCCGAGAATTCTCCGTGACAAGAATTTATACTGTCACTTTCATTGGACTATGGCCACGATACAAAGGACTGCCGCAACTTGAAGAGGGCCATTGAAGAACTTATTCAGCAAGGCCACCTCAAGAAGTTCATCCAAAAGGGCCCCTCAGTTGCTCCATGCCCGGTGGGGCCTCCACCTGCCCAGGCCAGTGTCGACAATGCCCTGACCGAGAAGACAATCAGCATAATTACCTGGGGGCAGGCTCTTCTTCCAAGAGACCACGGAGGAAGAAAGGAATAGAAACTGTAATCTCTTTTTCTAAAAGGGATTTAGTGGGGGTGAACAATCCTAGTGATGATAGCGTTATCGTATCCATGACAATTGCTAAACATCCTGTAAAGAGTATTTTGGTTGATAGTGGTAGTTCAGCTGATATTCTTGCTTACGATGCTTTTGTTCGGATGAACGTGCCTCTTAGCTCCCTCCAACCCATAGCTACATCCCTGATCGGATTTATGGAGACTTTGTGCGAGTAGAGGGAGAGATCACCCTTTCAGTCATGGCGGAGACTCTGCCCTACCAGAATACCATCTTCATGAGGTTCCTGGTCGTTCGGGTGCCCCTGGCCTACAATGCCATACTCGAACGATCTGGTCTGAACCTTCTTGATCCATCATCTCAACCAAACGCCTTCTCGTCAGATTTCCCACTAGCAACAAAATCGGCGAGATGCACAGGGAGCCAAGTCTGGCGCGGCTGTACTACAATATGACTCCCAGCCCCTAGGAAGTGGTCGCTTCACCGGCTTCACCGGCCCTAGAGTCACTTGATTCCAGAGAGTTGGAAAGAAGAGGGGAGCCGGTCAAACGTCTACTGGCTTTCCCATTGGGGGACAATCTGACGAGCATGGTCCAGGTCGGCGAGCTCCTTCCCACGAAAATAAGAGATCAACTCCTCACCTTCTTGCAGGCCAATTCGGATGTCGCTGGTCTCCGCCGGACATGCGAGGCATACCCCTAGAGGTAATCACACATAAACTTAATATTGACCCGGGGTACCGGCCGGTTCATTAGAAAAAGAGGAGCTTTGCCCCAAAGTGGCAAAGGGCTATCGACGAGGAGATTGACAAATTGCTGACCGCCGATCATATTCAAAAAGCACATTATCCGGATTGCTGGCCAACGTGGTCATAGTTTCAAATCCAATGGGAGCTGAAGGATATGCATTGACTTCACCGACCTTAATAAATCATGCCCCAAGGATAGCTTTCCGCTGCCTCAGATAGACCAGCTGATCAACGCTACATCTAGTCAAAAACTCCTTAGCTTCGTGGATACCTTCTCAGGATACAACCAGATCAGGATGGACCTAGAAGATGAAGAAAATACCTCCTTCATCACTGAGAAAGTTATTTATTGTTATAAGGTAAATGCCCTTTGGTTTGAAAAATGCAGGGGCTACCTACTAAAGATTGATGAACAAGGTTTTCAAGGATCAAATCGGACGAAACATGAAGGTATACATGGATGATATGCTGACAAAAAGTACCAGCGCCGCCAGCCATATCACCGATCTGAAGGAGATCTTCAACAACCTCCGTCTCTACTAGATGAAGCTGAACCCATAAAAGTGTGCATTTGGGGTCACGGTGGAAAAGTTCTTGGGTTTTATGGTGACACAGCGAGGAATCGAGGTAAACCCAGAAAAAAATCAAAGTTATCCTAAACATGAAGTCGCTAGCTAGCAAAAGGAGGTGCAGCAGCTCATCGAGAGGGTGATGGCTTCGAGCCGCTTCTAGTCAAAGTTGGCCAAAAGATGACAGCCCTTCTTCAAAGCCCTACGCAAGGTGAACGGCTTCGAATGGACATAGGAGTGCCAGAGGGCCTTCAGGGGTTGAACGAATTCTTGTCGACTTCACCATTGCTATCTAAGCCAAAGGAGGGAGAAGCTTTTCCTCTACCTCATTACATTCTCTGAGGCAGTAAGCTCCATCCTCGTCCATGTGGATGCTGACAGAATGCAAAGGCTAGTATACTACACGAGCAAGATGCTTCATGATGCAGAGACCAGGTACTCCAAAATCAAAAAAAAATTATTTCTGCACTAATGATATCTGCTCAGTGTCTTAGGCCAAATTTTTAAGCTCACCTAATCGCGATGCTCGCGGACCAACCCTTCAAAGAAATTCTATTTCATCCTGACACCTTCGATCGCTTGGCCAAGTGGGCAGTCAAGCTGGGAGAATTTGACCTCTTGTTCCAGCCAAGGTCAACCATGAAGTCCCAAGTCCTGGCCGACTTTCTGGTCTAGTGCACCTAGATAGAAGGGCGAGTGGAAGAGCCACCCACAACGCACCTAGACACTATACTCGAAGAAGTAGAGGAGACTTGGATCCTTCATGTGGATGGTACCTCGAACTCCCAAGGAAGTGGAGCCGGCCTCATCCTCGCAAGCCTAAAGGGTATGATGATGAAATACACCCTTCAGTTCCTCTTCGAAGTTACAAACAATCAAGCTGAATACAAGGCCATCCTGGCAGGAATCAGGTTTCCCCGGAAACTCAGTGTGAAACATCTCAGGGCCTTCATCGACTCCCAACTTGTCTCGGGGCAGATCATTCAGAGAATATGGGGCTCGGGACCCTATCATGTCTTGTTATCTAAATAAGGTGTGATTGCAAACCTCTTTGTTAACCTATTTTAGCATCGGCTATGTCCCTAGGGGCAAGAATGCCAGGGCTGATGCCCTGTCCTGATTGGCCACCTCAACGAGCAATACCTTGGGGAGAACCTACATTGAACATGTTGCCCAGATGTAGTAACCCAAGAGGGGGGTGAATTGGGTTATTAAAAAAGTTAATAGCTATGCAGATATATGTGCTTTTAACCCTAATTTTGATTTGCAGCGGTGAAGTGGGGTGCACAGAATAATATCAACAGAAAAGCAAGCAATCACAAACACACAGAAGTTTATAGTGGTTCGGTGCCAAACTCAGCACCTACATCCACTCTCCAAAACCTTTGGAAATTTTACTAATCGTATCACAACGATTACAACCTCTAGCCGAACCAGGCTAGCCCTCTTATTTATATGGCACAAGGCAGCCACAAAACCCCTAGCCAAACCAGGCTAGTCCTCTTGTTTCACGGCACAAGAAAGTCAAAAACCCCTAGCCAAACCAAGCTAGTGCTCTTGTTTAAATGGCACAAGGAGGCCAATAACAACCAGGGTTCACTAACCCTTTTACAAGATAATCAGAGTATGTAAAGGAGAAGCTCCTACAAAGACCAAATATTCAGAATATACTTTACAAAATTTTGAAGCAATAAACTCAGCAATAAATGAACTAGGTTGAAGCAGCTGAAGTCTTGAATGCTTGAAAAGCTTTAATGATTCGGAAAACCTTTCGGAGCAAGGAATAAACTTGAATGCACAGCAACCACTCAACAAATATTTAATGAAGTTTGCAAACAAAGGAAGGGTGTTGTGGATTGATGCAGGACGATATTCAAAACGCCTGCAACTCAAGAACGATCTAATCTGCGAGAAAAGAATTCGTCCAGGTTGGTTCGAATCTTGACAAGAGAAGGGAAAATTTTGAATTTGATCACTCACAATCCAAAGTTTAAAGGAAGATCAATTGAATTTTCAATTCAATTGTTTTGAATCAGAAAAAAAAAAACATTGATCTGAATTCAAGAAAATAACATCTAAATAGCATCTTTCTTCTCTGCCTTCTGACGGCGCCCAAAGCCAAGCCTAAATAAAAGAGATAAAACCCTAACATCATAATTTTAGAAAAATTACAACTATGCCATTAAAAAACGAAATAGGCCCAAAACTCCTATCAGACAAGCTCGGATGGCCAAAATCCACAGCAGCTCATCACCAAAGGCGATGACTTTGAATCAGCAGTTCGTTTCCATATAACCAGCCAAGTTTGGGCCCAGTCCGACACAGTAGCTAACCAGATTCGATTGACCCAAAATGTCAAAAACGAAGTCAGATCAATTCCGTACACTCGGCCCAAACATGAAATTTCAAGCCCGTTTGTTCTGCAACCTCTTGGACCTTCGTAGATTACCTGGTGTGGTCTTCCCTGACGTGGCCTGCTGACTCTAGGTTGCTGGTACAGGAACATCCAAGGACTGGTTCGACTGACCCGAACTCTGGTCCGAACTGATGTCCTCATCACTCTCCCCTTCCTCTGAAAAGCTTGACCCCAAGCTTGAATTCTCTCCTGCATAAGGGGTCAGATGCCGAATGTTGAACACATCCGAAATGAAGACATCATCTGGTAACTCAACCCGATAGGCATTGTCACCAAATTTCTCCAATACCTGGCATGGACCTATCTTCTTCGGCTTGAGCTTCGTTAAAGCTCCCTGTGGATACCGCTCCCTCGGTAAGTAAACCCATACCAAATCGCCCACTTCAAAGGACTGTTGCCGATGCTGCTGATTAGCTTTCGCCTTGTATTTGGCGTAAGTCTGCTCCAATTTAGCTCTAACAGTCGCATGTATCTCCTGCAAGTCAGACACTCTATCTTCGACCTTCTGACTCACCTTCTCTGGCGTCTCAACTGGCAGAATATCCAAAGGACCTCTTGGCAAGAACCCAAACAGTATCTGAAACGGAGCAAACCCTGTAGAACGGTTCACTAAAGAGTTGAACTCAAATTCAATCTTCGGCAAACACAAATCCCAGCTCCTGAATTCATGCACATTTGCCCGCAACAGATTACCCAAGCTACGGTTGACAACTTCAGTCTGTCCATCCGTCTGAGGATGATAAGGACTGTTGAATTTCAACTTTGTGCCCAACTTCTTCCACAGCTCTCGCCAGAAGTGTCCCATAAACTTGCTGTCCCTGTCTGACACTATGGATGCCGGTATACCAAAATGCCGAACCACTGAAGCAAAATATAAGTCAGCAACCTTTGACGCATTAAAAGTGATTTTGCATGGCAAGAAACACACCACCTTACTGAACCGATCCACAATCACCATAATTGAATCCAGTCCCCTTGCTGTCCGCGGCAATCCTACGACAAAGTTCATAGAAACATCTCGCCATGGTGCCTCTGGGATAGGTAAAGGCGTGTACATACCTTGGTTCATGTCTGTCCCCTTCGACTCTTGACACAACCTGCACCTCTTCACAAAAGACTTGACATCCCGGTCAAGACCAGGCCAATAAAATCGCTGCCGAATCAACCAGGCTGTTTTATCCCTTCCGAAGTGACCCTGGTTATGCAATTCCTGGATGATCAACACACGAAGAGACGTATCAGGAACACATAAGCAGTTACCTCGAAACAAATATCCATCATGGAGAACAAAATCAGTTCGCTCCCCCGCCTCAATTTTGGCCAAAATCCCCTTGAAGTGCTCATCCACATGAATGTCCTCCCTTACACTCTCAAAGCCGAGAGTGTACACATGCATAGCGCCAATCAACAAGCTCCGCCTACTCAAGGCATCAGCCACTTTATTCAACGCACCAGACTTGTGCTTGATGCTGAAAGTGTATTCCTGCAAGGCACTCACCCACTTCGCATGCCTTGAACTCAATTTATGCTGACCCTGTAAAAACTTCAGCGCCTGATGGTCTGAATACAGTACAAACTCTTGCTGAATCAAGTAGCGGCGCCAATGCTGCAAGGACCGCACAATGGCGTACAATTCCAGATCATAAACTGAGTAAATCAGTTTAGCTCCTCCCAGCTTCTCACTGAAGTATGCAACTGGTCTTCCTTCCTGGCTAAGCACTGCCCCAATTCCAGTCTTTGAAGCATCACAATCCACCTCAAAAACTCTATCAAAATCAGGAAGAACCAATAAAGGAGCTTCAGTCAATCTGACTTTCAGCCCATCAAATGCCTCCTGTGCGGCATCATTCCACCCGAATCTGGCTCCCTTCAACAATTCCGTTAAAGGTGCAGCCAGCTCACATACCCCTTGACAAACCTGCGATAAAACCCTGCAAGACCCAAAAAGGATCTCAATTCTGTCAAGGTTGAAGGTACTGGCCATTCCACAATTGCATGCACCTTATTCCTATCTGGGAGAATCCCCTCTCCAGTCACAACGTACCCCAGAAAAATTAGTCTCCCAACCATCCAAATGCACTTCTCTGGGTTAGCAACTAACTGGTTCTCACGTAACACTGACAAAACCTGTGCCACATGGCCCACATGCTCTTCGGCTGTCCTGCTGTATATCAAAATATCATCAAAGTAGACAACCACAAATGAGCTAAGAAATGGACGTAAAACCTGGTTCATTACGCGCATGAACGTGCTCGGCGCGTTTGACAACCCAAATGGCATTACCAACCATTCATACAACCCTTCCTTAGTCTTGAAGGTTGTCTTCCATTCGTCTCTAGGCTTCATCCTTATCTGATGGTACCCACTCTTCAAATCAATCTTCGTGAAGACCTTAGCACCACTCAACTGATCAAGCATGTCGTCCAACCTCGGTATCGGGAACCTGTACTTCACAGTAATTTTGTTAACCGCACGGCTGTCGATACACATGCGCCACGTACCATCCTTCTTTGGTACCAAAAGGGCTGGCACCACGCATGGGCTAATGCTCTCCCGTACAAATCCCTTGTCCAAAAGTTCTTGGACCTGCCTCCTCAATTCCTCATGCTATTGCGGTGTCATCCGATAGTGAGCCTTATTCGGCAACACTGAGCCTGGAATAAGGTCAATGCCGTGCTGAATATCTCGGAGAGGTGGTAATCCAGCCGGTAGCTCCTTTGATACAACATCTCGGAATTCCTCCAAGATAGACACCAACTCCTCAGGAATCATATTCAGCCTTTGCTCCTCTTCCACGCCGACGTCTCCTGACTTGCTCACCAAAGCAAAACAAACATCCTCTCCATCCAAACTCGCATCGAATTCTGTGCTTGGTAAACAAAGTACTGTATTCTGTCCACTCACTTCCTGAAGCGGCTTCAAAATAACTTTTCTCCCATCTGGACGCAGCATATAACTGTGGGTGTACCCATTGTACACTGCCCTGTTATCAAACTGCCACGGATGCCCCAGTATGATGTGAGTAGCATCCATTGGAACAACATCCGCCTCAATAGTTGTCTTGAAATGAGGACCAAAACACAGTGACAACTTACACCTTCGGCTGACCTGAATGTCTGTATTTTGGTTCACCCAACCGAGCTTATATGGATGTGGGTGAGGGTCTGTCCGCAACCCCAGCTTCTTCACAGCCTCCTCTGCTATCACATTCTCCCAACTGCTGGAGTCTATGATAACACAACATGTTTTTCCAGCCACAAAATATTTCATTATGAAGATGTCATGTCGACGCCAATCTTCATCTGACCTCGGCGCCAGACACATTCTTCGTATCACTAAGCTCTCCCCTTGAATATGGTCCGGATCAATAACACACAGCTCATCATCAAATTCCTCATCCTCAGGGAACTCTCCTCCATATTCGTCCTCCATATACTCCTCCATATACAACTGAGCTCGCGCCTTGGGGCATTCATTGGCATAGTGCCCCAAATTCTGACACCAATGGTAGCGAATGTTAGCCCTGTTACTGCCCACTCTCGCCTGAGAACCTGAGGTTCCATTCGACCCTGTTGGTCTTGGAGGTGCTGATGCCTGCGGCCTCGCTACTGGAGGCATAAATTTGCCTCCTGAATTCTGCCCTGAACTCTGGCCCGTAGTAAAACCCCCTCTGCTCTGAAACCCCCTGTTTCTCATCAAGCTCTTTTCCACTGCCTGAGCCCTCATATGCGCATCTCCTACACTATCAATTCGATGCACAGCCAGTGCATCTTTGATTGGCAGCCGCAAGCCATGAAGATACATGGCTATCAATCTCGGTTCAGCCTCAATCAATCGATTTTGTGCAACCAATCGATAAAATTTAGTTGTGTACTCCTCAACGCTCCGACTACCTTGCGTCAAACTATGCAACTTCGAATACAAAATCTGCTCATGGTTCGGAGGCAAAAACTCCATGTTCATCTCCTGCTTTAGCGCTGCCCATGACGCTAATGGAGGTCTCCCATCCATATATCTACGATAGTGCTGCGCATGCCACCAAGCAGCAGCCCTATCTCTGAATCGAATTGTGACAAGCGGTACCTGCTTGTCTAAGGGCACCTCCTTCAGACAAAAAATGTCATCGACCTGAAGGGTCCAATCAACATACTCGTCTGGGTTAATTCCTCCTTTAAACTCTGGAATTTCGACCCTGAAGCCTGCTTCCCATCGATTCTGATTTTCGAAATAGGGAGGTTGATCGAAATACCTTGGAAGTCCAACATCAGGCCTCTGTTGCCCTCTTCGAATTGGTGGTGCCTCCAGATTTTTGAAACCCCTCTCCCTACCTCCATCAATTTCATCATGCTCCTCCACTCGAATGGGTTGGGCACGATTTTGCACCTCCATCCGCGCCATCATCGCCTGCATGGTTTGCATCATCTGTTGCATCACCTGGTGCTGGTCTCGCATGGCGTCATGCATAGCATCTCTCACAGCGTCTCTCAGGGATTGATCGTTGTTCTTCTGCTCCATTGGATCAAGGCTCTGATACCAAGTTGATGCAGGACGATATTCAAAATGCCTGCAACTCAAGAACTATCTAATCTGCGAAAAGAATTCGTCCAGGTTGGTTCGAATCTTGACAAGAGAAGAGAAAAATTTTGAATTTGATCACTCACAATCCGAAGTTTAAAGGAAGATCAATTGAATTTTCAATTCAATTGTTTTGAATCAGAAAAAAAAAAAACATTGATCTGAATTCAAGAAAATAACATCTAAATAGCATCTTTCTTCTCTGCCTTCTGACGGCGCCCAAAGCCAAGCCTAAATAAAAGAGATAAAACCCTAACATCATAAGTTTAGAAAAATTACAACTATGCCATTAAAAACGAAAACAGGCCCAAAACTCCTATCAGACAAGCCCGGATGGCCAAAATCCACAGCAGCTCATTGCCATAGGTGATGACTTTGAATCAGCAGTTCGTTTCCATATAACTAGCCAAGTTTGGGCCCAGTCCGATACAGTAGCTGACCGGATTCGATTGACCCAAAGTGTCAAAAACGAAGTCGGGTCAATTCCGTACACTCGGCCCAAACATGAAATTTCAAGCCCGTTTGTTCTGCAACCTCTTAGACCTTCATAGATTACCTGGTGTGGTCTTCCCTGACGTGGCCTGCTGACTCTGGGTTGCTGGTACAGGAACATCCAAGGATTGGTTCGACTGACCCGAACTCTGGTCTGAACTGATGTCCCCATCATGGATCCATCATTCCCGAAGGTTGGAGCATATACAGATCTTCTGAAATGTGCCCATGCAAAAATGCATTGTTTACATCAGTTGCCGAATAGATCACTATTGGTAGAGAGCAATAGTGAGGATGAGATGAATTATTCCAGGTTTGATGACTGGCGAGAAGGTTTTCGAAAAATCAATTCCGTCAATTTGATGATATCATTTGGCTACTAATCGTGCTTTTAGTCGATCGAGTGAACCATCGAGTTTGAGTTTTGCCTTGTACATCCATTTTGAACCGATAACATTCATTCCAGAAGTATATGGGACTAGAGTCTATGTTTTATTTTTATGAAAGAGCAACGAGCTCCTCTTCCATTGCAGCCTTCCAACCGAAATGAGCCAGGGCTTGTCTGATATTTCTGGGCTCTTTTGGAATCGTAGAGGATAGATGGACATTCAAGTTATACTTTGGATTAGGCTTAATAATACCACTCCTTGCATGAGTTACCATGGGATGAGATGGTAGTGGAGGTTGTTCTACTAAGCTAGAAGAAATAGGTGAACGAGATTGTGAAGACATCGGTTGTGGGGATAGTGGTGTGGACATATATACATCAGAGGAGATTGGGGACAAAATGTGTGACATATGACAATTAGGTGTGGGGTCAAGAGAGGTGTTGGATGAGGTATCTACTTGTATTGTATTGGTTGAAAGTTGAGCGGATGGTAAAGGAATATCAATTGAAGAATTTGATGTGGCAATACCCTTTTCAGGAGAAACTTCAAAATAAGGAATTGTGAGCCAAGAGTCAAATATACTAATAACAGATTTAGCTGAAAAGGATTTTGACTCAGGTTTGTAAGGAAAACATGACTCATCAAAGACAACATGTCTCGAAATAAATTTTTTTTTTGTTGGAGGATGAAAACATTTATAGCCTTTATATTGATCACTATATCCTACAAATACACAAGGGACTATTTTAGGATCAAATTTATTCCGTTTAGTGTCCCAAGTGTATGGGAAGCATTTCAAATCGAAAACACAAAGAGAATGATAAATTGGGTGTGTGCCATGCAAAATGAAATATGGACTGTTAAAGTGTAAAGCAGATGAAGGGGGTCTATTAATAAGATAAACAATAGTAGAGAAAGCTTCAACCCATAGTGATAATGGTGCACCAGAATGAAATAACATAGTCATACCAAGTTCACGGATAACACGATGCCTCCTCTCAACAATACCTGTTTGCTCAAGAGTATGGGCAAGATTTATGATGAACAATCCCTGTAGACAAAAAATGATTTGAAAGTTTCAAATTTACAAACTCACCTCCACCATCTGAATGGAAAATTTTTATTTTTTTGTTGAACTGACGGTCTACATATTTTTCAAAAGCAAGAAACATTTCAAAGAAATTAGATTTTTGTTTTAACGGAACAATCCACATATATTTAGACCAATCATCAACAAAAGAAGCATAATACTGAAAATTTTCAATTGATAAAATGGGAGCTGGTCCCCATAAATCACAATGAATTTTGTCAAAACAACCAGTACTAGAATTTTTAGAACAACTAAAAGGTAGCTTGCTAAGTTTTCCTAACTGACAACTGTCACACAAGTGTTCTGATTTATTGACCCTACGACATCAATTAAACCTTTATTTTTTAAAAGGTGTAAAGCAGAAATTTGAGGATGCCCCAGTCATTGATGCCAGATGTCTGCAGTCCCTATCCAAAAATGATAAGAGAAATGTAATTCTAGAGAGTTGGACAGAACATACAGATCACCCTTGCGCCTCCCCGTTATTATGGATTGCCATGTTTTCCTTTCCTTGAAAAAAAATCAGCATTAATAAACTCATAATTAACAGGATATTGTTGAGTTAATTGACTTATAGACAACAAATTCTTTGTTAAACTAGGGACTAGTAAAACATCAGGAAGGGTGATTGTTTGATTTTTTGTCTAATAGATGAATCTCCTACTCCAATGATTGGAATGGAAGAACCATCACCTAATATTATTGATTAGAACCATTATATTTGTGAACATTTGTTAACACATCTAACTTACCTGTCATATGATTAGAAGCACCTGTATCGGAAGTCCATTCAGTATCCGCAATGGTATTGTCTAAGGTAAGCGCTGCAAGAGCCTGTGGAATGTCTTCATGTTACGTAGGCTTCTTGGGTACCCACCAACAAATTTTTGTAATATGTCCCACAACTCCATAGTATTGACATTTTTCTTCACGATAGAGGTTTCGTTCTGTTTGGGTCATGCGACATTCGCCTGGTGGAGGAGGTCTCTTCTGCTGTGTGTTTGAAGGTGTTGGTCTACCTTGATATGAGTTCCTTGATTGCTGTACCTGGATAAAAACTTGGGAGTGTTTGCAGTACATGACTGTTGTTGGCCATAAAAAGCCACTTGAGAATGAAATTGTGTATCAACACACCTGAGAACCAGCTCCGTCTCTGGTCAAAATTTTGAAGTTGAGCAACCAACTCGATGTACGTTGGTCTAGGAGGCTTCAACATGGTTGTGGTAAAAGTTTCATATTGGGGACCAAGACTTGTCAAAAGATAAAAAACTTTTTCATTATCGGAGATAGGTTTGCCAATGGCAGCCAAATTATCACACAGACCTTTGAAAATCCGAGTCTCACACAGACCTTTGAAAATCCGAGTCCGAGTGTGATCGCAGATGGTTTTGTCATCCTCTTTACGAAGATAAGTAATTTGTTGATGGAGATGAAATTCCCGTTCTTGAGAATCCTAAGCATAGGAGTTTTAAAGCGTTTCCCAAACGCCTTGGGCTATGTCAATGCCAATTACAAGAGCAAGTGCCTCCTCTGAGAGGGTTCCAATTATCCAACCTCAGAGAAGGCGATCGGATTTTTGCCATGAACAAAATTCATTTGTTAATTTAGGTTGGGATGGTTCTGCAGCTGGTGAATTGTTTGAAGTAGGTGTGACATATTTGGTTGGGGGTGGGGTTTCATTGTTAAGGTGTCCGACAAGGTCTTGGCTTTCAACAAGAGCCAAAACTTGCTCTCACCAAAGAGGATAGTTGGAGGGGTAAGTTTGAGGGTAACGAAATTTTCAACATTCAATGATAATGAAGTCATGGTGAAGTCATGGTGGAAGAATAATAATAATAATAAAATAGGGGGGAGACTTATCTTCGTAAAACAATGGAGGGCGAAGGTGGCGGAGGGCAGCTAGAGGGAACCCACAAGTATCGATGTGTTCTTCTAAGAGGATTTTGTCGGAGATGCAAGTGGCGATAGATGCTTCCGGAGCGTAAGATGCGGAGAAGAGGCCGCTTGGAGCAGTAAAATCACTTGGAGTCTTCCGCGGAACGCAAGGCGGGGTTATACGAATTTATGGAGGGCTGTTTACTTTGCAGAATCCTCTCGCGCAGTTTATGAAGGAAACAAAGCGAATTTATGGAGGGGTTATAGGAATTTATGGAGGGGTTATAGGAATTTATGGAGGGATTATAGGTTTGCCGAGCGTGCTGCTTACTTTGCAGAACCCTCTCGCGAACTCTCTTGCGCGGGTTATGAAGGAGCTCCCTGGTCGATGGGGGTGGGAGATGGGGAGATGTTTGGGGGGATTTCAAATTGGGATTTCCTCTTTGGCTCGAACCTCGCTCTGATACCAAGAAGAAAATAAGAGTTTTTTTATTCAGAGATCTCAAATAGAGTAGTTGTGTTATATATTTAAAGACAGATATCCTAACTAATTGGCATAAAAAAAAGCTAATAATCAGCTACAACCTTTTCCTTAGTTTGCAAAACTATCACTAGTATTTGAATTTGTTGCCGTCAAGCTTGTTTCATCACCCATATTCTTACCATTGATATCTGGATTGTTGTTAGAGTTATCGCCCTTATCTCTCCGATCATCCTTATCACACCATTGACTCTCACAACTAACATTATTTTGAAAGTTGCTGAGCTGTTGGAGATGGTTAATACCTACCTGGTAAAAGGGGAGTTAACTTGGGTTTCATATATGTATGATATTCGTAGGGCCAGATGGGATGCCAATTAAGTAAAAATTATTGGAAAAATTATTGGTGCTGAATATTTGTTTGTTAGAGTATCTGATGAACTTTTAAGGATCTATAAGTTTCATGTTTATAACAGTGTAATAAGTTTTTAACTTGATGTAAATAAGATGCATTGTTTAGCATCATGAACCGTACCATATGTCGCAATCTATGATTCCATCCAAAAAAATTGTAAGATATGTTTTATGCTCCTTGATGTCATATAAGAATCTAGAATCATCTTAATACATAATCAATCTGAAACTATATATACCAATATAAACTATTATGTACTCTTTTCGTTTGAGCTTTGGCATCCTCATCAGGCTAAAAGTTCAAAATCTAAATTCAATTATAAAAGCATGAAGTATATTTACAATGTTTCTTAATTATTTACATAAATCATGGGCTAAATTTATATCAATACTATTTGTAATAATTTAAAATCTCATCCAAAAAAAAGCTAATTAAAAGTTATTATTTTAGGCTCCTTGATACGAAGGTATTCAACATATTTTAGTATATATTCAATGTAAAAATAAACACATGCCCCATTGACTACGAATAATGTTTGCAGAAGTTTTATTGCGACAACAAAAAGAAATTGTAACACAATGAATAGGGGAAGCAATTGACTAAGAAATGAATATCCCGTATTAAATGCACTTTGTTCTTCCTTAATTTGTTACATACTCTCGCGTAGCAGCCACTAAGCATTTCATTTTGCAACAGTTCAAAAAGGTTCCAAAAACACTATGGCGTCACTCCAAACGGGACATCGATCTCCCACGGGACAACATCAATCGATCCAAAGAAGTCTTCTCCTGCCACCCATAAAAGCGATCGATCCAAAGATGTCCTCCTGCAACCCACAAAGCTAAATCAGTTGTGATTCCCATCACAGGAGCTGAAACACCTTCCCTCGATAGGAGGAGCTGAGTCGAAGGGAGGAGCTTTTAGCTCCTCTCGATAGGATGGGAGGAGCAAAAGCATCCTTCTAATTCTACAAAAAGCAGCCTTCTAATTTCACAAGTAGTTCGTGTTCGAGACGCCTGATGGCTCACGCACAGTGCAAAGGTTGGATTAGCCTGGATTAGCCCTGGTTCTGGTCTCGCTCCTCTATGTTTTTGAGGGGTAATTCTATTTGGCCCGCACATTTTGCTCAGGAGCCCTTCCATTTGCTTTTTTTTACTCAGTAGCGTCCCAAAATTACTCACTAGCCTCCCTAAATTTATGAAATACCTAAACTACCCCTTCCCCTTCACCCTCCCGTGCCGCCCCTCCCTCTCTCCCCCCAAACTCAATGTCCCCCCTTCCCCGTTTGCTCTCACTCACAGTGCCCCTCTCGCGGTGTTCCCCGGTAGCGGCTTCCCCAGCGGTGGCTTTCCCAGCATGTAAGGTCTTTCTCCCTCCCTCCTTCCCTCCTCCCTCACTCGATCTGTTCGGACAACCAGGGCCGAACAGAATTCGACTCTGTTTGACCCAGCAGGCTGAACAGAGAATCTCTGTTTGGCCAACCAGGGCCGAACAGAGATCGCGGAGGGTGGGAGGGAGGGGGAGAGGTGGCGGAGAGGGGGCGGAGCCGTGGGCAGGATGTGGACGCCGGGGAGGGAGGGGAGCTTGGCTAAAAAAAAAATTCTATTGAGGAAGGCGGATCGAGGGAGGGAGGGAGGGAGGGAGAAAGACCTTACCTGCCGGGGAAGCCGCTACCGGGGAACACCGTGAGCGCGAGGGGCACCGTGAGTGAGAGTGAGCAGGGGAGCGCAGTCGAACGAGGGGAAGGGGGGACACTGAGTAATTTTGGGGGAGAGAGAGGGAGAGGTGGCACGAAAGGGTGAAGGGGGAAGGGGTAGTTTAGGTATTTCATAATTTAGGGAGGCTAGTGAGTAATTTCAGAGGGCTACTGAGTTTAAAAAAAAAAAAGCAAAATGGGAGGGCTCTTAGCAAAATGTGCAGGCCAAATAGAATTACCCCTCAAAAACATAGAGGAGCGAGATCAGAACCAGGGCTAATCCAACCTTGGCACTGTGCGTGAGCCATCAGGCGTCTCGAACACGAACTACTTGTGAAATTAGAAGGCTGCTTTTTGTAGAATTAGAAGGATGCTTTTGCTCCTCCCATCCCATCGAGAGGAGCTGAAAGCTCCTCCCTTCGACTCAGCTCCTCCTATCGAGGGAAGGCGTTTCAGCTCCTGCGATGGGAATCACAACTGATTTAGCTTTGTGGGTTGCAGGAGGAGACATCTTTGGATCGATCGCTTTTGTGGGTGGCAGGAGAAGACTTCTTTGGATCGATCGATGTTGTCCCGTGGGAGATCGATGTCCCGTTTGGAGTGACGCCAAAGTGTTTTTGGAACCTTTTTGAACTGTTGCAAAATGGAAGGCTTAGTGGCTGCTACGCGAGAGCATGTAACAAATTAAGGAAGAACAAAGTGCATTTAATACGGGATATTCATTTCTTGGTCAATTGCTTCCCCTATTCATTGTGTTACTGTTTCTTTTTGTTGTTGCAATAAAACTTCTGCAAACATTCGTAGTCAATGGGGCATGTGTTTATTTTTACATTGAATATATACTAAAACGTTGAATACCTTCGTATCAAGGAGCCTAAAATAATAACTTTTAATTAGCTTTTTTTTGGATAAGATTTTAAATTATTACAAATAGTATTGATATAAATTTAGCCCATGATTTATGTAAATAATTAGGAAACATTGTAAATATACTTCATGCTTTTATAATTGAATTTAGATTTTGAACTTTTAACCTGATGAGGATGCCAGGGCTCAAATGAAAAGAGTACATAATAGTTTATATTGGTATATATGTAGTTTCAGATTGATTATGTATTAAGATGATTCTAGATTCTTATATGACATCAAGGAGCATAAAACATATCTTACTTTTTTTTTTGGATGGAATCATAGATTGCGACATATGGTACTGTTCATGATGCTAAACAATGCATCTTATTTACATCAAGTTAAAAGCTTATTACAATGTTATAAACATGAAACTTATTGATCCTTAAAAGTTCATCAGATACTCTAACAAACAAATATTCAGCACCAATAATTTTTACTTAATTGGCATCCCATCTGGCCCTACGAATATCATGCATATATGAAACCCAAGTTAACTCCCCCTTTTACCATGTAGGTAGGGGTCATGTATGGGCAAAACGTGCAAGTTTTTCTAATTCACCGGCTTCTTTAGCAATCTCCTCTATTTTGCCAATAATCTCCAACAATAGAAACACAGTGCCCATGCTTGAAACTCCACTACCAATAGTGTCACCTTGGTTCATAAGCTTTGCAAGCTTAGACACCAGTACTGTTGAGCATAATTCTGACCTTGTCTTCTCAAATTTTGCTAAGATTGTGTCCTTTTGCTGACTCTGCTTCATGTCATGGATGTTGTGCCCAAGTTCTCTCAATGTGCTTGATAGCAGGGTGCATGTTGCTTTGTAGTAATCTCCAATGTCCATCATGGCACATGATGGTGAAGGCTGATCACAAAAATAAGATCAGGCGACTCTAATTAGTGGTTTATGGTAGATTTTTCAAATGAAACAATAAAGAGTTCATAAAATTGATGATTTTTATAAAATTGGTGGCATATTAAAACAATCTTTCACTAATGTGAATGAAGTAAAATAATATAATTTCTTACTTGCTTTTTAGATCGTAGACATTCTCTTAGAGATAGGACATGGGCTGCCAATTCCCGCAGCAGCTCTCCTATTTGTAGGTATTTGTTCCAAGGATAGTAGAACCCATACCTTCCATGCCATGGTTCCCATTTTGCGAAGTTGGCCTAAAACATGAACAACTTTGGCAAGTTAGAGCCGAAGGAAGATTTGGTTTGCAAAAATTTGATCATCGGTGCTTCCAATTGGAACGTAAAGATAATTGGACAGAAAAAAATCATTAGGGTAAAAAATTAAAGGATTAATTACAAATAGTTGATAAAAAATTACATACCAAGGACTCATCATTTGACTTGGAGGATAGGATTGCTAAGCAACTGCCATGAGGATTAGCTAGGTGGATCCCTCTTTCTTCATCCAAGGGTTTTATGTAATCCTCCGAACACTCTACATTAAAAACATAAATTCATAATTAGTATCTAATTTTAAAATATTGCTTCTTTCTTGCCATGCAGAAAGAGAATGAATAGAGAGAAAATTTAATATTTTAAAATTTATATTAATATTGATTTACAATATTGATCGAAGTAGTTTAAATATTTTGTATTCTATTTTTGTATGCCTTGTCATGAAATAATTATATATGCTTGATAATAAATAATATTTTTCTAAATTTTTAATAAGATAAAGTTTGATAACAAACCTTCTATTGAACGTGCAAGCTTATCAAACTTGGTCGCCAGAGAATTATGAAGCTCATCACCAGCCCATATGGGAAAAATAAATAGGCTTATAAAAATACATATCACAAATCCCATGCATATCGATGAAAGACGATCGCTTGCTATTTTAATTATTTGGCTGCCTCGAATTCCAGAAACAGCAACCAAACTAAATGTAAGGATGAAAATCAATGCTCCATAATCATATTTCTTCTTAAAGCTGGGAATCATTCGAGGATAAGTTGCCATTGCACCTGAAAGATGAAGAAAAGAATATAAATGATATAAACCTCAAATGCCTAGTCATAAGCTTTGAAATGAAAACATACCAAGATTTAAATTAGACTAATAATGTAATAGGAACTTGATATATATATATATAGCTTATGGATTTAACACTACTCTAACTAACTATGTGACTTTTGCTAATCCAATTAGAAATGCATGCTAGATTTTTTAAAAATATATATATATATATATTAATGGAGTTGATTCAACTCCTCATGCTTTTATCATCCTATCATTAATGGTAATGGTTAGAATTGAAAAGGACAAGATAATCTTACTGACATGAAACTCAACAAGTGTACTTTTCCTAGCAATCATTTGTTTACACAAATAATTTTTGTTTGTTTAATTAGAGGTACTAATTAATAAACATTCATGATGCTTATCTTGGATCATGTTTATATAATATATATTGTCCTAAACCCCTTCTGTCATTTTATTAGCACACATGGCAAAGCATGAAAGTAAAATGGGCATCCATATATATGATCTAAATCTCTTTTCAAAAATAGAGATTTAAAGTTTTCCATAATTTAGATATTAAGTGCTTTATGTTACTCCAGTTACATATTTAGACAAGGTGCTAGCCAATGGGAACAAAATGTATGGTGCATGTTTCTATGATCAATTATCAAGATTGTTTAGTTGTCCAAGTTTGATTATTAAAACCAACCTATCCTAAATCTTATTGAATGAATTCTATAAAATGTTTGTTTGGTAGCCTTTTATAAAACCTATTTTGAGAAAATCAATCAATCATATACATCTTGAAAAATGAGTTTTATAAGAAATAAATCCCTTTTTTTCACTAAATCTTTTTAGGAAAATCAGGTTTTATGATCATCAGACTAACAAATAAATTCATGAAAACTTGTGGCATATTCATTCAAGATTCAACAGTTGATTAAAAGGAAAAAAAAAAAAAAAAAATATTTCAACCACCAAGATAATGATTTATACAAAAATTCTTTTAAGTTTTTTTTTTAAAAAATAAAAGATTTCATACCAAAGATGAACAGAGCGATGCCAATGACTATTGCTTTTCCAACTCCATCAATGTCTTGAGCCAAGAGAGCCACCCAAGAGCCAACACTTCCTCCTAGGATAGTACCTATCCCGCGATTGATACCTTTGCCAATTGTGGCACCTGGGAGAAAAAAGAAAAAAAAAAAAAAGTATTTGCATGCTTAGATTATGAATGAGGATTACATCAAAGTGATGAATATATATCATGCCTTTTAATTAAATCTCTTGTACATAAAATCCAATTATTCATCACTATTTATAATTCTAAATTATTAAATATTAAATTGAGTTAGTTATTTTTAATAACATATAAATTTATATAAATATTGTTTTTAATAACAAATAAATTTATGGCTATTACTTTTCAAGAGAAGTGCTAAATCGAAAGAGCCAAATTAATTTGAAAATCATGACTTTTGAAGCGCATGCATCCGCATCGATCGGATGTGCATTTTGTTTATTAAATAATATTAAAAAAATATTAACAACGTCATATCGTATAAGTAGCTAGAAATTAAAATTTTATTGTTATTATTATTTTAATAATATTATGAGTACTGGGTTGGCAGAAGAATGTAGTCTTTCCGTCACCATGCTATATATATATATATCCCTTTTGTTTAGATAAAGGCAAGGCATAATATCGGCATGCTGGGATTTAAAGTGGCAAAGGAGTGCGAGGATCACTCTCAAACGCACAAGTGGGCAGCCTTAACAGGATCAAACATGCCTGACTCATAAATCACCCAAGAAGATCCAGCAGAGATCCAGTGCTTTTGTTGCAAGGGTGCAGGCCGACAGGACCGTACGTGACCGAGGCAAGATAGGTTTAAATAAATATATTCATTATTTTATGACTATATATATATATATTTGAATACAACTAAGCCTATATTCAATTATTTTCTTTATTTTAAATTTATATGTAAATATTAAAAATTAAAAAATTAATTTTAAAATACGAGTAGCCTCGATTCCATCATCTTTTTTATCCTTAAATATATATAATTTATAATTTATAAAAATAAAAAAGTATAAAAAATTGAATGGCTTCGGATATCATTCTAAGTATCAAAACAAATTTATTTTGTCATGCTCTCAATGCCTCGGGGACAACATCTCTTGCAATAACCTTTGTTCTGAGTACTATAGAAGTACGGTATAGTGGCATGTTCCATTGATATATATATATATATATATATATATATATATTGAGCTAGCTCTGCCATGCAAGTTTTTGCATGCGATGATCTGATCCTTCTAAACGTTATTTTCTGATGATAATATGATTCCAAGGGCATGCAGTGCACTTCAGCTAGCTCTACCAGCCAGCACGTACGTGTAAAATTTTCTAACGACTACACGTGCTGAAGGCTTGCATGGATTCTAATCAAACATTAGTAAATTTTCTTCTTTTCTTTTGGAAGAACACGTGGAAACCCTTCTATTCTGCGATCAATAACGTAAAATATTCTGTTGATGTTTCTATCTCAGAAATCAATGAGAGAAAAAATTGACTAGACTAAACAAAAAATTTCAGAAGTTTTGGCAGCAAAACTTAATTATTCAACTTCAAAGTAGTGAAACCAAAAGTAGTATATAGGTGTGTCCATCCGTAAAGAAAGAGAGAGAAATTAAAAAAACGAATCATCATCAAACAAACAGAGCTCTTAATTAATTATTTGTCTTCTTCCAGTTTAATTACCTGCGGTGAACTCAAAGACTACGACCACAGTCATGACCGCCCAGATGGAGTTGTCGCCAAGCTGGTCATGGACGGCCTCAAGCATGTAGAGGAGCGAGACCAGAACCAGGGCTAATCCAACCTTGGCACTGTGCGTGAGCCATCGACGTCTCGAACACGAACTGCTTGTGGAATTAGAAGAAGAAGAAGAAGAAGGGAACAGCCCTGCCGCTGCTCGGGCTGCTGTTTTTGCCCATCGAGAGGAGGAGGTGTCTCAGCTTCTGCGATGGGAATCACAACTGAGTTAGCTTTGTGGGTTGCAGGAGGAGACATCTTTGGATCGATGTTGTCGTGGCCCAAAGAAGTATTTATAGATGATGCCGTGGGTGCCGCAGGAATGGGTTTGAAGCACAGCTTAAGTGGAGATGACGCCATAGTCATGTTTTTTGGAAACCTTTTTGAACTGTTGCAAGATGGAAGCCTTAGTGGCTGCTACGCGAGAGCATGTAACAAAAGGAAGACACGCACGCATGAGCTTTTCAACCAACAAAGTGCATTTGATGCGGGATATTATTCATTTCTTAGTCAATTGCTTCCCTTACTCAATGGGGCTGCAATGGCCGGCCAAACAATTCCACCTCTTAATTCCTCGATCCAATTGGTTGCAATAAAAAAACTTCGATCTGCAAACAGTATTCATAGCCATGAAAAGCAAGCAAGGGTACGTCTTTTTTCTAAGGTTATTAATTACAAGGTTAAACTAGTGAGCCAGTATATTGGAGCTTAATTAGATCTTGATTGTTTGGTTTGTTAAAGCGAATTGAATGAAATCTAATCAGTCCGAATCCTTTGAAAACCTGGCTGCAAGAAGTTTGTACAACTTGGGTATAAGGAAGGTGACAACTTCAGAGGTTTAATTAGGTGCGCGCAGATCGAGAGCAAAGTCAAGTAGTATGTAGGCTGCTTGTACTCTTGTCTTGCTAGATGAATGGAACAATCGAGCTCATGTTGTGATCAAGCAAAGCCGGATAGACCAGCCCAGGTTCAGGTTTGCTCGATTTACGGTACCCCATTTACCAAGTGTGAACATTGTTTTTATCTGCAAGAGTGGATTGCTTGCAAGTGTTTACATCCATATAAGTTACATATTAGAAAAATTGAGGTACTTAATTATATCACCGCAAGAATCTTCATATTTAGCGACCTCAAAATGGCATCGCTAAAAGCAAAATGAGTTATTAATATAGGTTAGCAATGCAAAAATGATGCCCAAAAATATATCACAAAATTTTGATCGCTAACTAAATTAGCAACGCCAGGTTCATACGTCGCTAATCAGCGATGTCATTAGCGATGACTTAATGGCATCACTAATTACTAATTAGTTTATTTTAAAATTAATATTATTTAATTACTATTTTATTATATACATTAAAAATCTACTTATCTACTTATATAATATGAAATTATAAGTAAAAACACATTCGCATATGAAATATATGAATACTTTACATTAAAAATAAAATAAAAAATATATAATACAAATGTTCATGATACAAAATAGTAGCATATAAATACCAAATAGTAACACATAAATATAGTACTCATAAAATATAAAAAAATTAAAATATCAATGCTGATCAGCTGGAGGAAGGATCATCTGGAGCTGAAGGTGGAGCAATGAACTATGTGGACTACAACAATCTCATAACTAACTGTTGCATCTCTTACAACTCCTGTCATAACGAATATGCTTCTCTCGATGTTTCCATCGGATGTCTAGGATCTTGGTCATCATTTCAGATCTCGCTTTTTGATTTAACAAACTGGATCAAACACAGCCTACAGTTACAAAAAAAAAAAGAAGAAAAAACAGAAGAATCGAACATTGATGAAGAGGAAAGAATGTACCTGATTCAGCTAACGAAGACAAAAGAAGACACTAGCTGGAGATGCGGTCGGGGGGTCGAGGGGGGAGATCGGCCACGATGCGGCCCATAGGGGCTCCAGCAAAGGGGGAATCGAGCACGGATCGACGACGGCCGGGGGTAGAGATCGGTGTCGCGGCCTAAGGGGGCTCTAGTAAGGGGGTATTGATGGTGGCCGAGGGGTGGAGATGGTGTCGCAACCCATGGGGCTCCAGTAAGGGGGGGATCGACAGTGGTTGAAGGGTGGAGATCAGTATCACGGCCCGGGGGCTCCAGTAAGGGAAGGATCGCGCACGGGGAGAGCGACAATAGTCAGGAGGGGGCCAAAAGTGCGGGATGGGGGCATGGGCAGAAATGAAAATTGAAAGCGAGGTGGGGGGTGGGGGAGGAAATAGGGGCGGGAGCACGGGCTGAAAAGAAAATTGAAAGTAGGGCGGGCACGCTCAAACGTGCGCTCTGGCGATGCTGCGCGTGTCGCTAAGACACACATGCGCCTCGCTGCTTGGCGACGTGCGCTTGCGCGTCGCTGAGCGAAGCGCATGGTAGCGACATCTTGGCATCACTGGGCGCATCACTAATTTTATTTGTTGCTAATTCCTTGCTACTTAATCGTTGATTTTTTTGGCGAGACTGTGTGTCGTTTCATCGTTATTTAGTGACGCATATTTGTGACATCACTAAAATGTAAAATTCTTGTAGTGTATAAGATCAAGAAGCTCATATAATAAATTGGTTAGTTTTTTCAATGACGTTTTGAGCTGTGATGAATGATATCAGAGCCGACCAGCTCATGATCCATATGGATTAAGAGACATTACAAGTGCCTTATGAGAAGGGTAGGGCTTGAATAGAGAAGTTTGTCAAAAATCATGTTGGCAAGTATTTAGTCTTACTTCGGCTATGGACTAAAAATATCCTGAATACTTATATCCAAAACTCAATTATGAATTATACCCTTTATCTACTATAACATTCTTCCAATAGTATTCATTTTCAGCAAGTCCACCAAAATAAAGCTCTCAAACAAGTACCATGAGAGCATGTTATTTTATTATACCTGATGACAAAATAGATTTTAGTCAGATGCACCTTTCAATGTGAAAGAAATTAAGCACCATGAAAGAAGATAATTTATGTATGAGTCGAGATCTAACTACAAGATGGTTTTAATTTTATTATGATTTTCTACAATCACTTACTACTTTGTAAATATTCTAAATTGTTTAAATAGAAAGGAATCCATCCTGGATTCAAGAAAAATTTAAAGCAGCCACAATTAACCTAGAAATAATTGTATTTAATTAATGAAAAAAGCAAAAAAGACTTAAAACCTTACTTTCAATTTTTTTTTTTTTGTATTTTCATTGACTTTTTGTGAGTACAAATTGAGTGGATTGAAGAAATTACTTCCTTCTTCTTCCGATCAGATCGCTCGGCCTATTTATTATATAAGTAGAGTTTTGAAAAATGCTCAAGCTTGGTTCACTGAATAGTATTTGAACAGGACTTTACCGAGCAGTGCCCTCCACTAACGACTCTACCAGTTATCATGTCATCTCAACTTTGCATGTTAAAAATGGGAGCATATTGTCCAACCTAGGGTGCAGAACATTCACTCTTAAATAAAGTCTTGATCTCAAAGTCAACTTTGCATGATGGAATATAAGTTCCCATCCATTTGGTCTACATGCAATGCTCCGAGCTCTTGATTTTTAAGTCTACACGCAATTAATGCTCTCATAATAGTGTCACAAAGATTGTAGTGCATATGAAGTGAATGAGTGGTGCACTTTGCATGCATATTGATGATCACCGGCTACATATATGCAAAGAAAATTCTGCATACATTAATTGTATGTGCGAGATATATATATGTACCAACAAGATATATACATAGTAGCATCATATCGAATCATCTCCTCAATCGGCCTCAGCTGCCATTGTGATGGCTTCGATCATCAATACGTGTCATCAGTCTTTTATAAGAGAGAAACATGCAGTTGGTTGTCTGATTTTTTAGTATCCAACATGGATTATGATTTATGGATTATTATTTGGTTGCCTTGCCTACAATAAAACTAGTAGCTATAAGCGGAGAGATGAAATTTCATTTGCATTAATTGTCTGCTTCAATAACCACCTGCTGCTACAATTGACAGTAACAAGCTACCAAGGATATATGTACAGTATGTATGTGTCTATGTTATAAGATTAGTTTAATAATATTATAACAATGTTATATAATATGAATATTTGGGTGCATGCTTGAAAGAGATGAGAGGGATGGGGTCATGATAACAGGGACCACTCAGGTATATATATTATCATTAATGGCTACATTAATTCACTTGCAATCAAATTTTACTCACTGTCCATTGTTGCAGTAAAAGATCAAAATTGGAATACAGTTGCCTGTAAAAGTTGTAACTGAAGGGACTTGGAGGAAACCAAAGAAGTGCAAGTGTTTGTCTTGTTACATCAAGAGAACCCCTTTAAAAGAACAGCAACATCATGATGCTAACCCTGCATGTGGCTGCAGCTAATGTGTTCACATCTTGCATTCTAAAGTATGATGATCAGAACGCATCGCATATTTGTGGTGGTGGTGGTGAGTTGGTGAGGGGTGAGTGCTCATTGTATGGCACTGAATGGACTCCACATGCAAGGATGTCCTGAAACTCTCAAGCCATGGCTGCTCTCTAGCTAGGAGGCCCTCCCTTGGAAAATCCGAGGATGGCAATGATGGTAAGCAACCATGCCATCTCTGTGGGGTCAAAGATAAGATAAGCAGACAAAAACACCACCACAAGCAAAGGCAAGGAAAAAAATATAAAAACCGAGAAATGGGGAGGGGGTGGAGAGCAGTGGCACCACTTCTCCACCACCTTGGCCAATGCACAGCCAACCTCACCACCTTCTTCTGTCGGTTCTCCAAGCCGCCACGAAAAAAATAAGATTTTAGTGTTAAATGTTAGAAAAAAATTTCATGCATAAGCTATCATTAATTATTATAATTTTAATTTTATAAAATTATTAAAAAAATATGATCTAATGATAGAAGCCGAATAAGTTTATTATTAGTTAAAATTATGACCTACATGAACATAGATGCAATGATGTGGCCAATGATTTGTAAAATTTAAAAACTCAACAAAGATTCTGACTTAAAAAAAACCTATTAATTTTCTTATAAATGAATTAATTTTTTTAAAAAAATATTTTTCATTGAAACTCTGCAAAAAAAAAAACAAAAAAAAATCTATATTTAAAAAAATTCTATACTTCTCTTATGTTGATATAGTCTTCTATGTAATTTCAGATAAAAGTGTCAGATAAAGTAGAGCTGGTGACATGGGCACTGTGGTGGCCCTTTTAGGTCCGTGACCGTGAGGATCAAGGGGCCAAAAAGAGGGGCCAAAAGTGCTCTCTTCAGTGGCGGTGGGGAGGCCACCAAAATGGAGGAACTCGCCGTGGTACGTACGAAGGCCACCATGAGAGGAACGGAGACCTAACAATGATGAAGAGAGCGACTGCTTTCTTAAGTCCGTGTCACGGATGGCATTGGTGGGAGTCCGTACGCGCCTTCCGTAGTTTCCTTTCGGACCGGATGAGGGCTCTCCGCGTTATTGCGTCCGCGCAAGCTTTTTCGGTGGAAGTTTTTCCCCAAGACGAAGAAGCCATGCGTCCACACTAGCTTTTTTTTCGGTGGTGCAAGTTTTTCTTCGAGACGAAGCCAGAAGGAAGCCTGAAGGCAATATCTCTTTCCGTAGTTCTCTACTGCAAGTGTGTTAATAGTGAGGTTTGGTGGCAAAGTTTTCCCAGAACATCCTTCTTTATTTATAAGAATAAAGAAAGAGGATTTATATATATGGTCATTTGTTATTTATAATTGCTGCATGAAATGTGAAGATAGATGGATTATCTCTGGTTAAATCCTTCTCCATTCCATCATGTCTTCTAATCCTTAATTTTTGCTCCAACTTCTTCCTTATTCTCCTCGCAAATTTATAATGTGAAAGCAACTTAGCAGCATTAATTCTCCTTTTGAGCCATTAGATATATAGCATGCAACCTCCAAGCAAACTCCATCCTTTCTCTGCCAACGTTTTTCTAGTGTGAAATTTATTCTTCAAAGCTGGTTCTAAAAAAAAAAAAAAAAAAAAAAACTGCATTGATTCTCAAAAATATTTTTTTTTATTTTTTATTTCATCTTATTTTTTGAAACAATTTTTATTTGTACTTTTCAAACACCACTAGAAGTAAGAATAAAATTATTTTTTCTATTTTCGTTGTAAATGAGAAATATGGACTTAAACAAAATAAAAAAAAAATTGTTTACCCTCACGTTTTCATGTCCTCTGATTTTTGTTTTCTGTTTTCATTTTGTTTTAATGAAGTTATACTCTTTTTTTAATTTCTGATCATCAAAACAAATCCATATTCAAAACCAAATGCATGCATCCTAAACTTCTATGGAGCAATAGCTAAATAAATCAAAGCATGTTAACAATAACTTTATATTCAGATCAACTTTTCATTTGAATTCATCTACTTAGTGAAATCTCAGTCGGTCTTCCACTGCAAAAAATAAAAAATAAAAATAAAGAAAAACTTTAGCTGTGGAATGGACAACCAGTAAATGCTTTTCCTATGCAAGTCCAGAGTGGATCTAATCCACATTCTACTAAGTCAAAAGATATGGTGGATCGATGTAGATCGGACTGATAAGATACTTGGGATCACAATACTTTTCATGAGGCCGACAGGCAAAATGGACCACATCGTGCATGATGGAACGAGAGAGACACCACGAAGCTATCCACATATATAACGTGGGGTCTAAAGAGAACACTTTTGATATCTGAAATTTAAAGTTGATCAGCCCTGCTATTGATCAAGCCAATATTACTGATAGTGTTAGAGGCTTTTCTTAGAAGAGTTGAAGAGATGAAAAACTCCATTGGTTTTGCTCGACTATAAGTAACAAAGGCGACATTTCAGACTCATGTTGTCGTATTCAGTGAGTGAAGTGTATTTAGACAATAAGGAGAATCAACAATCTAGTAGTCCATTAATTAAAATATAATTAATAAATAAAGTTTTGGAGAGAGTACAACAAGACTCCTCTTGTACATATTCAAAAAAAAACTTTATTTTTCTTTAAGATTTCAAAACTTCTATTTTGAAACCAAAAACCTTCTCCATCCATCTTTGAAATAAGGCGTTAGCATACTGATGTAGCTGATGAAGCCATGTGAAAATAAACGACCAAAACTAGTTGACGATGAAGATTAAAAAGGCTTCGACCTCCGGATCCAGCCTCCCAGGGCGGCTCCAGTCTCCCGAGGTCTGGCCCATCATGGCCCACCTATCGTCTACGGTTTTACATAGCCCATACCATCTGCGGTCCCACATGGCCCACCTACTGGCTATGGCACATGCCCAACAAGATCTAGCCTACCAACCGTCTGCGACGCCACATCTAACAAGACTTGGCCTACTAACTGGCTGTAGTCGTCCATATCAGACAAGAGGTAGCCTGCCAGTTCTGACGGCCAGGTGGCAGACAATTCCTATTACTGTCTACCTTGCCACTTATCCCATCCAAAACTATGGCATCTCGGGATCAATGACTGTCCAAAAAGGGATAAGGGGGACTCTTGATCAGGTCCAAGAACCTTTGCTCATAACAAGAAAGGAGACTTTAAGCTCTAACTTATTCTTCCTCTTGAATATTCACTGCTTTTTCAAACCACTCACTTGAGCGTCGAAGGGCCCGTCGGAACAATCGGTCCCTGGGAACTTTTTGCAGGAGCCCCATCCGAGCTGGAGCATCGGAAGACTCCACGGCCCATCCTCATTGGCTATCGGACTTTGGATCTTACCTGACGCTCGAGGGAAGTGATTTGGTGGCAACAGATTGGCGCGTCAGGTTGGAGAAAAGTGCACATTGAAGGAAAAAGAGATATATTACACTAAGCTATGAGCCCTCCCCCCCACTACGACAACGATGGTGGTGATGCAAGCTCGGAAGGCCTCCGTTAGTCATGCTGGGGGACATCTCCAACCGATTGAGCGGTAGGAGATTAACCTCCCTGCTCCTTTTGCACCACCAACTGCGGCCACCCAAGCCAAGCAACTGGCCACCCTCACCCAACAAGTCCAATCCTTGGTGGTGGTAGTTCGCGAGCTACAACAATACTCTGTGGCCACGCAGCAGCAGCCAGGGCCATGCGCGGCGGCTACTCAGCTCAGCTAGCAGTCTACCCGTGGGGGGTCCTCTTAGAGGGAGGCTCACCGCTATCATGCCTCACCCAGCGCCGCCGCTGGGAGGCCCTCAAGAGATGATGATCCCGTAGCAGCCCATCTCCTGGGCAGCAACACAAGAGGAGCCTAAGCGAGGACATAACTATCGGCGCCACTCCCCCTTTACTCGTCCCTTGGATCATCAGAGGATGAGTCCATTGGTGAGTGCATCATCCATCGGGCGGAGAGGCACCTAAACGAATACCACCGATGACTGAAGGAACTTAGCCAAGAATAACCAACCAATCGGAGGTGGACTATACCACCGTCCCCCTCTGACCCGCCGTATAATAGAGGAGCCGGTCCCCTCCGGTTCTGCCTCCCCCAGCTAGATCCGTATGATGGGAACTATGGATCCACTAGATCATCTCAAGAGCTACAAAGCTCTCATGCAAGTTCAGGGGGCAACTAATACTCCTCTGCATCACCTTTCCAGCTATCCTCAGAAGGCAGTGCACGCCTGGTACTCCTGCTTACCACCTCGTAGCATCGACTCCTTCCAGCAACTTGAGAGGACTTTCTAGCACATTTCGATGCTTGCCGGAGGATCCTCCGAGTGGATGATAGTATGTTTTCCATCCGACAAAAAGAGGAGGAGTCACTTAAAGATTTCATGGCTCGTTTCAAGATGGTGGTGCTCAAGGTCTACCATCTCGACGATGCCGTGACCACTTTAACCCTGAAGCGGGGACTCCGCTCCTTCGCTTCCCTTACTCTCTGGATAAGAAGCCCCCAAGCTCTACTTTGAACTTATAAGTTGCGTGCAGAAGTACATCCGTGCCGATGAAGCTGACTCCACTTGAAGGGAGGCTGAGGGGAGGTTTAACAAGAAATCGACCCGCGTGGAGCCTAGCAGGCCACACCTCAAGAAGCCCAAGCCCCTGCATAGATCGAACAACTGGCGTCAAGGTCTCACCCCCAAGGAGGGTAATTTCACCCTACTCCTCACCCCCATATCTCACATATTCATGAAGATCGAGGGCGAGCCCTACCTTCGATGTCCTCTGCTCCCCAAAGGCCGAGAATTCTCCGCGACAAGAATTTGTATTGTCATTTATCGGGACTATGGCCACGATACAAGGACTGCCGCAACTTGAAGAGGGCCATTGAAGAACTTATTCAGCAAGGCCACCTCAAGAAGTTCGTCCAAAAGGGCCCCTCAGTTGCTCCACACTCGGTGGGGCCTCCACCTGCCCAGGCCAGTGTCGACAATGCCCTGACCGAGAAGACAATCAGCATAATTACCTGGGGGACAGGCTCTTCTTCCAAGAGACCACGGGGGAAGGAAGGAATAGAAACTGTAATATCTTTTTCTAAAAGGGATTTAGTGGGGGTGAAAAATCCTAGTGATGATAGCGTTATCGTATCCATGACAATTGCTAAACATCCTGTAAATAGTATTTTCGTTGATAGTGGCAGTTCAGCTGATATTCTTACTTACGATGCTTTGTTGGATAAACGTGCCCCTTAGCTCCCTACAACCCGTAGCTACATCCCTGATCGGTTTTATGGGAGACTTTGTGCGAGTAGAGGGAGAGATCACCCTTCCAGTCACGGTGGAGACTCTGCCCTACCAGAATACCATCTTCATGAGGTTTTTGGTCGTTCGGGTGCCCCTGGCCTACAATGCAATACTCGGACGATCCGGTCTGAACCTTCTTGATGCCATCATCTCAACCAAATGCCTTCTCGTCAGATTTCCCACTAGCAACAAATCGGTGAGATGCACAGGGAGCCAAGTCTGGCGCGGCTTTACTACAATATGACTCCCAGCCCCTAGGAGGTTGTCGCTTCACCGGCTTCACTGGCCCTAGAGTCACTTGATCCCAGAGAGTCGGAAAGAAGAGGGGAGCCGATCGAACATCTACTGGCTTTCCCATTGGGGGATGATCTGACGAGCATGGTCCAGGTCGTTGAGCTCCTTCCTATGAAAATAAGAGATCAACTCCTCACCTTCTTGCAGGCCAATTCGGATGTCGCTGGTCTTCGCCGGACATGCCAGGCATACCCCTAGAGGTAATCACACATAAACTTAATATTGACCTGGGGTACCGGCTAGTTCATTAGAAAAAGAGGAGCTTTGCCCCAAAGTGGCAAAGGGCTATCAACGAGGAGATCGACAAATTGCTGACTGCCGATCATATTCAAAAAGCATGTTATCCGGATTGCTGGCCAACGTGGTCATAGTTTCAAATCCAATGGGAGCTGAAGGATCTGCATTGACTTCACCGACCTTAAAAGCATGCCCCAAGGATAGCTTTCCGCTGCCTCAGATAGACCAGCTGATCAACGCTACATCTAGTCACAAGCTCCTTAGCTTCGTGGATACCTTCTCAGGATACAACCAGATCAGGATGGACCAAAAGATGAAGAAAATACCTCCTTCATCACTGAGAAAGTTATTTATTGTTAAAGGTAAATGCCCTTTGGTTTGAAAAATGCAGGGGCTACCTACTAAAGATTGATGAACAAGGTTTTTAAGGATCAAATCGGGCAAAACATGGAGGTATACATGGATGATATGCTGACAAAAAGTACCAGCACCGCCAGCCATATCACCGATCTGAAGGAGATCTTCAACAACCTCCGTCTCTACTAGATGAAGCTGACCCATGAAAGTGTTCATTTGGGGTCACAGTGGAAAAGTTCTTGGGCTTTATGGTGACACAATGAGGAATCGAGGCAAACTCAAAAAAAATCAAAGTTGTCATGAACATGAAGTCGCTAGCTAGCAAAAGGTGCAACGGCTCATCGAGAGGGTGATGGCTTCGAGCCACTTCTTGTCAAAGTCGACCGAAAGATGTCAGCCCTTCTTCAAAGCCTGCGCAAGGTGAACGGCTTAGAATGGACATAGGAGTGCCAGAGGGCTTTCGAGGGGTTGAAAGAATTCCTGTCGACTTCACCATTGCTATCTAAGCCAAAGGAGGGAGAAGAGCTCTTCCTCTACCTCATTACATTCTCCGAGGCAGTAAGCTCCATCCTCGTCCGTGTGGATACCGACGGAATGCAAAGGCTAGTATACTACACGAGCAATGTGCTTCATGACGCAGAGATCAGGTACTCCAAAATCAAAAAAAATTATTTCTGCACTAATGATATCTGCTCAGTGTCTCAGGCTAAATTTTCAAGCTCACCCAATCGCGATGCTCACAGACCAACCCTTCAAAGCAATTATATCTCATCCTGACACCTCCGATCGCTTGGCCAAGTGGGCAGTCAGCTGGAGGAATTTGACCTCTTGTTCCAGCCAAGGTCAACCATGAAATCCCAAGTCCTGGCCGACTTCCTGGTTTAGTGCACCTAGATAGAAAGGCGAGTGGAAGAGCCTCCCACAACGCACCTAGACACTAAACTCGAAGAAGTAGAGGAGACTTGGATCCTTCACGTGGATGGTACCTCGAACTCCCAAGGAAGTGGAGCTGGCCTCATCTTCACAAGCCTAAAGGGTATGATGATAAAATACACCCTCCAGTTTCTCTTCGAAGTTACAAACAATCAAGTTGAATACGAGGCCATCCTAGCAGGAATCAGGCTTCCCCGGAAACTCGGTGTGAAACATCTTAGGGCCTTCACCGACTCCCGACTTGTCTCGGGGCAGATCATTTGGAGAATATGGGGCTTGGGACCCTATCATGTCTTGTTATCTAAATAAGGTGTGATTGCAAACCTCTTTGTTAACCTATTTTACATCAGCTATGTCCCTAGGGGCAAGAATGCCAGGGCTGATGCCCTGTCCTGATTGGCCACCTCAACGAGCAATACCTTGGGGAGAACCTACATTGAACATGTTGCCCAGATGTAGTAACCCAAGAGGGGGGTGAATTGGGTTATTAAAAAAGTTAATAGCTATGCAGATATGTGCTTTTAACCCTAATTTTGATTTGCAGCGGTGAAGTGGTGGTGCACAGAATAATATCAACAGAAAAGCAAGCAATCACAAACACACAGAAGTTTATAGTGGTTCGGTGCCAAACTCAGCACCTACATCCACTCTCCAAAACCTTTGGAAATTTTACTAATCGTATCACAACGATTACAACCTCTAGCCGAACCAGGCTAGCCCTCTTATTTATATGGCACAAGGCAGCCACAAAACCCCTAGCCAAACCAGGCTAGTCCTCTTGTTTCACGGCACAAGAAAGTCAAAAACCCCTAGCCAAACCAAGCTAGTGCTCTTGTTTAAATGGCACAAGGAGGCCAATAACAACCAGGGTTCACTAACCCTTTTACAGATAATCAGAGTATGTAAAGGAAGCCTACAAAGACCAAATATTCAGAATATACTTTACAAATTTTGAAGCAATAAACTCAGCAATAAATGAACTAGGTTGAAGCAGCTGAAGTCTTGAATGCTTGAAAAGCTTTAATGATTCGGAAAACCTTTCGGAGCAAGGATAAACTTGAATGCACAGCAACCACTCAACAAATATTTAATGAAGTTTGCCAAACAAAGGAAGGGTGTTGTGGATTGATGCAGGACGATATTCAAAACGCCTGCAACTCAAGAACGATCTAATCTCGAGAAAAGAATTCGTCCAGGTTGGTTCGAATCTTGACAAGAGAAGGGAAAATTTGAATTTGATCACTCACAATCCAAAGTTTAAAGGAAGATCAATTGAATTTTCAATTCAATTGTTTTGAATCAGAAAAAAAAAAACATTGATCTGAATTCAAGAAAATAACATCTAAATAGCATCTTTCTTCTCTGCCTTCTGACGGCGCCCAAAGCCAAGCCTAAATAAAAGAGATAAAACCTAACATATAATTTTAGAAAAATTACAACTATGCCATTAAAAAACGAAATAGGCCCAAAACTCCTATCAGACAAGCTCGGATGGCCAAAATCCACAGCGCTCACACCAAAGGCGATGACTTTGAATCAGCAGTTCGTTTCATATAACCACCAAGTTTGGGCCCAGTCCGACACAGTAGCTACCAGATTCGATTGACCCAAAATGTCAAAAACGAAGTCAGATCATTCCGTACACTCGGCCCAAACATGAAATTTCAAGCCCGTTTGTTCTGCAAACCTCTTGGACCTTCGTAGATTACCTGGTGTGGTCTTCCCTGACGTGGCCTGCTGACTCTAGTTGCTGGTACAGGAACATCCAAGGACTGGTTCGACTGACCCGAACTCTGGTCCGAAACTGATGTCCTCATCACTCTCCCTTCCTCTGAAAAGCTTGACCCCAGCTTGAATTCTCTCCTGCATAAGGGGTCAGATGCCGAATGTTGAACACATCCGAAATGAAGACATCATCTGGTAACTCAACCCGATAGGCATTGTCACCAAATTTCTCCAATACCTGGCATGGACCTATCTTCTTCGGCTTGAGCTTCGTTAAAGCTCCCTGGATACCGTCCCTCGGTAAGTAAACCCATACCAAATCGCCCACTTCAAAGGACTGTTGCCGATGCTGCTGATTAGCTTTCGCCTTGTATTTGGCGTAAGTCTGCTCCAATTTAGCTCTAACAGTCGCATGTATCTCCTGCAAGTCAGACACTCTATCTTCGACCTTCTGACTCACCTTCTCTGGCGTCTCAACTGGCAGAATATCCAAGGACCTCTTGGCAAGAACCCAAACAGTATCTGAAACGGAGCAAACCCTGTAGAACGGTCACTAAAGAGTTGAACTCAAATTCAATCTTCGGCAAACCAAATCCAGCTCCTGAATCATGCACATTTGCCGCAACAGATTACCCAAGCTACGGTTGACAACTTCAGTCTGTCCATCCGTCTGGATGATAAGGACTGTTGAATTTCAACTTTGTGCCCACTTCTTCCACAGCTCTCGCCAGAAGTGTCCCATAAACTTGCTGTCCCTGTCTGACACTATGGATGCCGGATACCAAAATGCCGAACCACTGAAGCAAAATATAAGTCAGCAACCTTTGACGCATTAAAAGTGATTTTGCATGGCAAGAAACACCCACCTTACTGAACCGATCCACAATCACCATAATTGAATCCAGTCCCCTTGCTGTCCGCGGCAATCCTACGACAAAGTCATAGAAACATCTCGCCATGGTGCCTCTGGGATAGGTAAAGGCGTGTACATACCTTGGTTCATGTCTGTCCCCTTCGACTCTTGACACAACCTGCACCTCTTCACAAAAGACTTGACATCCCGGTCAAGACCAGGCCAATAAAATCGCTGCCGAATCAAACCAGGCTGTTTTATCCCTTCCGAAGTGACCCTGGTTATGCAATTCCTGGATGATCAACACACGAAGAGACGTATCAGGAACACATAAGCAGTTACTCGAAACAAATATCCATCATGGAGAACAAAATCAGTTCGCTCCCCCGCCTCAATTTGGCCAAAATCCCCTTGAAGTGCTCATCCACATGAATGTCCTCCCTTACACTCTCAAAGCCGAGAGTGTACACATGCATAGCGCCAATCAACAAGCTCCGCCTACTCAAGGCATCAGCCACTTTATTCAACGCACCAGACTTGTGCTTGATGCTGAAAGTGTATTCCTGCAAGGCACTCACCCACTTCGCATGCCTTGAACTCAATTTATGCTGACCCTGTAAAAACTTCAGCGCCTGATGGTCTGAATACAGTACAAACTCTTGCTGAATCAAGTAGCGGCGCCAATGCTGCAAGGACCGCACAATGGCGTACAATTCCAGATCATAAACTGAGTAAATCAGTTTAGCTCCTCCCAGCTTCTCACTGAAGTATGCAACTGGTCTTCCTTCCTGGCTAAGCACTGCCCCAATTCCAGTCTTTGAAGCATCACAATCCACCTCAAAAACTCTATCAAAATCAGGAAGAACCAATAAAGGAGCTTCATCAATCTGACTTTCAGCCCATCAAATGCCTCCTGTGCGGCATCATTCCACCCGAATCTGGCTCCCTTCAACAATTCCGTTAAAGGTGCAGCCAGCTCACATACCCCTTGACAAACCTGCGATAAAACCCTGCAAGACCCAAAAAGGATCTCAATTCTGTCAAGGTTGAAGGTACTGGCCATTCCACAATTGCATGCACCTTATTCCTATCTGGGAGAATCCCCTCTCCAGTCACAACGTACCCCAGAAAAATTAGTCTCCCCAACCATCCAAATGCACTTCTCTGGGTTAGCAACTAACTGGTTCTCACGAACACTGACAAAACCTGTGCCACATGGCCCACATGCTCTTCGGCTGTCCTGCTGTATATCAAAATATCATCAAAGTAGACAACCACAAATGAGCTAAGAAATGGACGTAAAACCTGGTTCATTACGCGCATGAACGTGCTCGGCGCGTTTGACAACCAAATGGCAATTACCAACCATTCATACAACCCTTCCTTAGTCTGAAGGTTGTCTTCCATTCGTCTCTAGGCTCATCCTTATCTGATGGTACCACTCTTCAAATCAATCTTCGTGAAGACCTTAGCACCACTCAACTGATCAAGCATGTCGTCCAACCTCGGTATCGGGAACCTGTACTTCACAGTAATTTTGTTAACCGCACGGCTGTCGATACACATGCGCCACGTACCATCCTTCTTTGGTACCAAAAGGGCTGGCACCACGCATGGGCTAATGCTCTCCCGTACAAATCCCTTGTCCAAAAGTTCTTGGACCTGCCTCCTCAATTCCTCATGCTATTGCGGTGTCATCCGATAGTGAGCCTTATTCGGCAACACTGAGCCTGGAATAAGGTCAATGCGTGCTGAATATCTCGGAGAGGTGGTAATCCAGCCGGTAGCTCCTTTGATACAACATCTCGGAATTCCTCCAAGATAGACACCACTCCTCAGGAATCATATTCACCTTTGCTCCTCTTCCACGCCGACGTCTCCTGACTTGCTCACCAAAGCAAAACAAACATCCTCTCCATCCAAACTCGCATCGAATTCTGTGCTTGGTAAACAAAGTACTGTATTCTGTCCACTCACTTCCTGAAGCGGCTTCAAATAACTTTTCTCCCATCTGGACGCAGCATATAACTGTGGTGTACCCATTGTACACTGCCCTGTTATCAAACTGCCACGGATGCCCCAGTATGATGTGGTAGCATCCATTGGAACAACATCGCCTCAATAGTTGTCTTGAAATGAGGACCAAAAACACAGTGACAACTACACCTTCGGCTGACCCTGAATGTCTGTATTTTGGTTCACCAACCGAGCTTATATGGATGTGGGTGAGGTCTGTCCGCAACCCCAGCTTCTTCAAGCCTCCTCTGCTATCACATTCTCCCAACTGCTGGAGTCTATGATAACACAACATGTTTTTCCAGCCACAAATATTTCATATGAAGTGTCATGTCGACGCCAATCTTCATCTGACCTCGGCGCAGACACATTCTTCGTATCACTAAGCTCTCCCCTTGAATATGGTCCGGATCAATAACACACAGCTCATCATCAAATTCCTCATCCTCAGGGAACTCTCCTCCATATTCGTCCTCCATATACTCCTCCATATACAACTGAGCTCGCGCCTTGGGCATTCATTGGCATAGTGCCCCAAATTCTGACACCAATGGTAGCGAATGTTAGCCCTGTTACTGCCCACTCTCGCCTGAGACCTGAGGTTCCATTCGACCCTGTTGGTCTTGGAGTGCTGATGCCTGCGGCCTCGCTACTGGAGGCATAAATTTGCCTCCTGAATTCTGCCCTGAACTCTGGCCGTAGTAAAACCCCCTCTGCTCTGAAACCCCCTGTTTCTCATCAAGCTCTTTTCCACTGCCTGAGCCCTCATATGCGCATCTCCTACACTATAATTCGATGCACAGCCAGTGCATCTTTGATTGGCAGCCGCAAGCCATGAAGATACATGGCTATCAACTCGGTTCAGCCTCAATCAATCGATTTGTGCAACCAATCGATAAAATTTAGTTGTGTACTCCTCAACGCTCCGACTACCTTGCGTCAACTATGCAACTTCGAATACAAAATCTGCTCATGTTCGGAGGCAAAAACTCCATGTTCATCTCCTGCTTTAGCGCTGCCCATGACGCTAATGGAGGTCTCCCATCCATATATCTACGATAGTGCTGCGCATGCCACCAAGCAGCAGCCCTATCTCTGTCGAATTGTGAACGTGTAGCGGTACCTGCTTGTCTAAGGGCACCTCCTTCAGACAAAAAATGTCATCGACCTGAAGGGTCCAATCAACTACTCGTCTGGGTTAATTCCTCTTTAAACTCTGGAATTTCGACCCTGAAGCCTGCTTCCCATCGATTCTGATTTTCGAAATAGGGAGGTTGATCGAAATACCTTGGAAGTCCAACATCAGGCCTCTGTTGCCTCTTCGAATTGGTGGTGCCTCCAGATTTTGAAAACCCCTCTCCCTACCTCCATCAATTTCATCATGCTCCTCCACTCGAATGGGTTGGGACGATTTGCACCCCATCCGCGCCATCATCGCCTG